>JALIZH010019664.1:0-13534 GCA_030522465.1 Rhipicephalus appendiculatus | reverse complement strand
TTGGCACAGAAAACAATATAGACATTCAGGGTGTTTCGCAGCGTCAACGCATCACCGACGCTAATGTTGTGGCGACATCTGCTCAGTTAACATCAAACCACTTTTACGGCTTGGCATCGCCTCAGTAGTCCTATCAGCACCAAAACAAACGAGCGATATAAATAATAGCGAAAAGAAGATACCTGATTATTTGCCCTGAGCGTTAGATTAGACTAAGCGATGACAGATTATGCCACTTATTTCTTGCTGTCCGGGCAGAGAGCCAGTAAAAAGCCCGATTTCGGATGGAAGCGGGTGGTCTGGGGTGTATGGGGGGTTGCCATGTTGCTGTACGTCACCGAGGTTAGGGTGGTTATTACGGCTACCAGTCGGTAATCTCTTCATTATTTCAGAAATTTCGAAGTGCATGCGTGAAGGGCCTAACGTGCCACGTAGCTCCGTAACGCGTCATGCGAGAAGCACAGCTAAAGCACTTGCACCTCGTTGATAATGAGAGTTAAGCCCGGGACTATATTATGTGCTGCGCAAGGACACTGCCTGTTTACTCCTCGTAGCTTCGGCAGTGCTGCAAGGTAATTGAGAGATGGAGTATAGGCGTAACTAATAGATGCTGTTTGTGTAAAAATCACGTGCGTAATAACTAATCGTCAATTATACTCCTTTTTTAATGAAGAAGTACGAAGACCGTAGATTCGTTCCTTCACCTACCTTGGCAGTATTTTGTTTAACATGACTAGTAAGTCCGCTAAGTCCTCAATTTAACTTTTTTAAAGGTAGTAAATAAGGTAAAAGCAGCAAATTACCCCCAGTCTCTTTTTGTCCGTAAGTGCAGCAAGCACTTACGGACAAAAACAGTTCTTCTGCAGCAAGCACATCGAGACTTCTTTTAAACTTTACCACCATTTTGCATATATAGCCTTAACGTCATTCGGTAGCTAAATTTCAAGAGAGGCCTCTGGCTAAAAAGAACTTAAATTCTTACCGCACGGCCATATAGTCTTTTATGCAGTAACTGATCGACTTATAGACTACCTCTTTTTTTTATGCTCATAAATGTTGGAACACGTCCTGCTATGTCAAGTTATCTTCAATTAACAGAAAACTTGCAGCTCATGTTGACAGCTCACAAAATGATATTTGTGTTAGATACGTAGGTTCCAATACTTCGATTACGCGTTTCTTCAGTGAAACTATAAAGCTTCTAGTCTACACATATTTAACGAGTACTTGTTGTTAAGTTATCATGGTATCCCACTCACACCAAACTGAACGCTTACGTATGTTAGGTTGAAAAGCGTGCCCTTTTATATCCACACCATATAAAATGATTAATTTTATACTTGACAAACCAGTGGCAAGCCGTAACATATTCTGTTACGCCTCAATTGTTATTCAGTTCATTGGAATGCGCTGAGCAATATTGCTGCACACTAAATAATCAACAATTATTGACGTGATACCGATTGTTCTTGTGAGGTTATTGAGTCTCGGCATATACTATTGTTTGTGCGGGAGGCATGATCATCAAATTTCGTCAAATTGAGGTCCTTTCATTATTTTTACAGCGCGAAAAAACGAGGAAACTTACTAAGGCACTCATACAACAGGACACAGCGCTGACTATCAACTGAAAACTTTTTTATTCAGGAAACGGGTTCATAAAGGGAGGGGCCGAACCTGCGCGCCTGCGCACACTTAACCGCGACACGCATGATGCAATATTTTTTTTCCGTGGGGCTTTCACGTGGGAACCAGTGCTAATCTTTGAAATTTTGGAACCAGTGCTAATCTTTTGAGTTTGAAGAGGAAAAAAAAAGTATTGCATGATGTGTGTCGCGGTTTAGTGTGCGCAGGCGCGCAGGTTCGGCCCCTCCCTTTATAAACCCGTTTCCTGAATAAAAAGTTTTCAGTTGATAGTCAGCGCTGTGTCCTGTTGTATGTGTGCCTTAGTAAGTTTCCTCGTTTATTCGCGCTGTAAACATAATGAATCAATACCAACTTGCCCAGTTTACTGTACTCCTAAATTGAGGTGTCGGCTGTTAGATACGAATACGGGTAAGCGTGCAGTAAAACAAAAAAATACCTAGTGGAAACATACTTCGCAACCACATCGCAAGAGCCCTGAAACGAGGCTGTTGCGCTCCTGCTCCATGGCATCTACATTGTAGTGGTACCTTGATTTTTCATATGTCATGCGTCAGCAACAACGCAACAAAGGTCATTTACCTTACTAGAAGTATAGCGAACGACAACATCCACGAACATTTCGCAAACAGCTGCACTGGCAAAACTTACTCATTGGAATTCTTTCATCTTGAGCAGGCGGCAACTCGCCGTGTCACTTACAATCCATGAGCTACATGTGTGGTCTGAGAGTGAGGTGGTTCTCCAGTAGGCAGTATGGTGTTCTCTAAAATCATAATAGTCCACAGATTTCAAGGGATGGCTTCTGTGGAAAAAAAAGGCAAGACATCTTCGATGGTGCCGATCTTGTCGGTACACGAAATAACTCAACGAAGCCTACAATATAGTTCAGAATTCTCTACTACCTGCTGAGTCCTGATAGGAGTACTGGGTACACCGACAATGATAATATAAGATATTCTAAAAAAAACAGGAGGGCGCGTTAAAAAACGATAGCAACTCATTCTAGCATGAAAAAAAAGTTATGAGAAAAAAAGACGTGTCTACGAGAATAACTGAAGAAGTTGCTGGTAGGATACATGAACAGACATCCTATGACCTCCATGATCATGGGAGCTAGATACTGCAAAATGCAGTGCGAAGGTGCTGACAACACCCCAATCCGCGGTTCCGATCGCCAGAAGAGGCACGAAGGCACAACACTGTAAGAAGAAAAAGCGCTGACTTTCAAATGAGCTGTTGATGCGAAATAACGACATAAAAAGAACGAATGGGAACAGCGTATGCGAAATAGTTATAGACTATTGCACGAAACGCCACAGTGACACACCTATCTCACACTCTTCATTCATTCCTAAAATAATACTTTTTTCCGGGCACCCTCACGGATGTGTGAGTGACACACACTAGCGACTGCTTCCAGAAGAGTGCAGCATCAACTTCAAATGCCATGTGGCTCCTGTTCTCAAACAAAATAGAAGTACAGAACACAACATTGACGCTGCAAGGAAAATAACTCTAAAAATCAATTTCATCGCAAAATATCTGCAGCATAAATATTCTATTGTTTATACGGCGGTCTACCTTTGGACATAATTTTCTGAAGACTTAGGCGTCCAAATTGAAGCCTGCGCAGTCGCAATCTTTTTGAGGGTGACCATGGGAGCGCGGGGCTTTTTCGAGCTACCAGCACAGTTAAGCGGTGGCAGCGAGAAGCATCGCTCGGCGCAATGCGTCCGGCGTGCGACAATTCTGTGCGGCATTGCATCCGGCAGGCAAGCGCGTGTCGTCCGCGTAGAGGTCACCAGAATTCAGCCCTTGCATTAGGCTGCCACCGGAGCGTAGCGCCCCGTGTAACTTGCATGTGTACACACCTATATATGTTCGGGCCCAATAAAGAGCGGGGGGGACCATTTTCGTACGAGGAAGCAGCGGGCACGGGCCTTTCTGGCCGGCATGAACGCTGCGAAAAAGGTATGGAAATATACATAAAAACAGCTGTGGTGCGACGCCATGTTTACGTGGGGACTGCGGATGAGTTCTACGTGGTCGTTCGGCAAGGGTGGGAGAGTCATTGACGGCATCATAACTCTGTGCCAGCGCTGCACTCGTTACCACCTTCTAGAATAACAGCAGTGTGTTTTGCGATGGGGTACAAGGCGAAATACTAATATTACATCCAGCAGCATTATTCCAGTTTCCTGCGTTTTAAGTTACATCTATATAAGTAACCCCCCCCCCCCCCCGCCGAACCACACTTGTTTTGTTCACGGTATACTTTCTTCCTTCTGACTCGCCCAATTCGCCACGACCGCCTCTTATTGTCCCCCTCCCCCCACTTTCGTAGCTGACCTCTCCTTCTCTTTTGTGTAGATTGGAAGAGAGCATACGAAGCAAACACAAAGAAGCGCTAAGGAAATCAGTTGCAGCCTTGAAAAAGACAAGTCCACTTGTCGAAACATCGGCTCCTGCACCCAGCCCCTGTTCACGAATTTCTCTGCGCAAGCTTCTATCTTCCCCTTCTTGCCTTTCTTTTGGATATGTGAGTAGGAGAGGTGGCACTTCAAGAAGACTTCGTTCATCTAGTCAACGTCTACGTCAGAGTCTGAGCTCTTGATAAATGTCAGGCTCTGACCGAAATGTTGACTAAACAAACGAAGTATTCTTCAAGTGCCTCCTCTCATACTTCTACGGTAATCACTCCTTCAACACACACGTGTATAAATATATAAAAAATATCTGTATATATAAAGACATATATATATATATATATATATATATATATATATATATATATATATATATATATATATATATATATATATATATATATATATATATATATATATATATATATATATATATATATATATATATATATTGACCATCTCACGTAACAGGCTGATTGATAACCTCCTCATGCATGATCAACCAAACGATTGAGGAATCGGGCGAACGTACCGAACGTCCGTATTGCGGTTATATATACTACGAAAAGGCTTTTGACTCGACAAATACACCAGAACCCCTCGCAGCAGCATGCCATAATTAAAATCTAACATCCAAGAATACCATAACCAACATCTAAAAAGATTTCACAGTGACCCTATTCCTCCTCATGAAAGGAGAAAATAGCTAATCGAGAATGTGTTCACGCGAAGAGATACAATACCTCCAATATTTTCACTGCATGTTCACAATAAATATCTAGAGAACACGATTGGGAAAAAATTGAAATGGTGAATAACAGAGAATATCTCAGCTACTTTCGCTTTGCGGACATGGTTGCCAGGTCGAAAAGGCAAACAATAGCCACCAAATTAAAAAAAAAAACTACCCAAAAAGAAGCCAGCATGAGTTAATTGCAGTAAAAGTTGCCAAAAGTAGCCACACGTACGTAAAAACAACTGCGCCTTTTTTAACCTAAATAGCTAAATGCAACAGCATTTTGGTGGAAATGTAAACAAGTGCAAACAGAGCCCTTCAAAGTAATAATTTCTGAGATTCAAGCATAAATCGTTCACTTTAACAATTATCTCGCGCCGGATGACAAAGTTTCTTGCGCTACTGGAAAAGTGGGACTCCCCTTCGCACGTATTGCGTAACTTTTCAGGAGGACTACCAGCCTTGTCACAAAAGAAGAATTAGTGCTGGATGAGTGTGCGCAAAACCACAGTAGCTGTTACTGAAGCATAAATTGCAGTCACATTCACAAGCGTTTCTCGCGTGATGACGAAGTTCGTGTAGTTTATATTTCCGAGCTGCAGTCTATACCAAATTCTAAGAAAAAACACAGGCAATTCATCGGATATCCGATTTCAAATGTAGAAGACTGCCTAGATTCCTGGATGCGGTACGCTTTCGTTTGTCCTGTTCCGTTCCAATTACAGGTTAGATATTAATAAAAAAATTTACACCATCTTCCCAAAGGAAACCCTGATGGGATGCGAAGCAGCACCGTTGCGCACGGGTGGCGTCACGGGTTGAACGGCGCTAACGCGGGTGCTGCGGTGAGCGCTGGAAGATTCGTTTGAAGCGATGGCTGGCGTAGGTATTGTCGTTTCTTCAGAGTGGACACGGGCGCTGGACCGGAGCTGGCGCGCGTTTCGCCTTGACTACCACGGCCTTGTGATCGGTGAAGTGCACGCTGAGAGGTTCCTGCAGACATTCGACGTCGAAGTTGGCAAAGACCAGATCGATGCACGTTCCCCTTATCGTGGTGGGTAGTTTCCGTTCTGCCAACACGCACTTCAGCGAGTGCACGTCACGCATGTAATCGACGAGCCATTCTCCTCCTGCTCCGCTGACGTCAACGTTGAAGTCTCCCGCGACTATAAGAGGCGCACGTCGACACGCCTCGCCGCAATTAGTCAGCGTCTCCTCGAGACAGCGCTCGAGGCGAGCGCTCGGCAGGCGAGAGAGAGTGACGTCCCGCTCCCCTCGCAGTGCGCGCTGCTGCGGCGTGACCTACTTGGCACCGCTCCAACACCTGCGGCGAGGGGAGCGCGTTGCGGCGCGTTCGTACGCACGCACGGAGGGAGTGACAGCGTTACACAGCCTAGTCAAAGAGATGCTTCGCATCTAATAACAGCTAGGTTTTACGTACCAAAACCACGGTATGACTAAGAGGCACGCCGTAACGCCGGGCTCCGAAAATTTTGACCATCTGGTGTTCTTTAACGTGCACTGTAAACGCACAGTACACTGGCCTCTAGCATTTGGTCTCTATCGAAATGCGACCGCCGGGGCCGGAATCAAACGCACAACCTTCGGGTCAGCAGTCCAGCACCGTAACCGCTGTACCACCGCGGTAGACAATTAAAGTTTGAAGTCGCGTTCAGCAACAGGTTGTCTGTAAAACGAAACCCCATCCAACAGTTTTTCTCCCAAGTCTCAGTAACGTGTTCGAAAGTCTTCTCTTTTTTTTTTTTTTTTTTGTAGTGCGAGCACCAAATTCAATTTCGGGAGCTGCGATGATGACTTTGTCCCCGTGTTTACCGCATAATTGAAAGCCAGCTGCCGCGGCGCCACATGATATTGACAAAGTTTGGTTGAAATAGAGGAAACAAGAAAGTAGCCAAAAATTTGCCAAGTAGCCAAGGCGTTTTTTCTGCCGCCACTGCCCTAAAAATGTAGCCAAATTGCCGCAAAGTAGCCAAACCTGGCAACTCTGTTTGCGGACGATGTGACGGTGACGAATCTTGAAAATAAAGTCAAGATATAAGCGTAGGGAAGCACCTTTAAAGTGGGATTAAAAATTAACATGCATAAAACAAAGTTAACGCTTGGCCGCTCGGCAAAAAGCGAGAATGGTATATTCAACCAAACTAGAGGAATATGTAAACACGCAGGCTAATTACTTACAGAGGAACTCACCGATGTTTGCAAAATTTATGGAAAAAATAAGTTTAGGTCTGTGCACAAACGTTAGGCATTCGCAACTCGTGACTGGCTGGGTACTTCCCACTATCCCGGAAGCGGAAATTCACAATCATTGCATTTCAGAAGTGATAACTTATGGGGCATACATATGAATAAAACCTTTTACAAGCGACGAGAAAAACATCGCGACTGGCCCGACAAGATCCCATGCACTGTACATCTAAAATTGGGCGACCCTTAAGCTTCGTCTTTAGCAGTTGAACGCGATACCGATATCCTGTCCCTAGTGCGTACTTCAATCACTTAGTGCATACTATGTAATGGGCAGCCTTAAACCACGAGCAATTAAGCGCGTGAAATGTTTTGGAACTCGTTATGCACCCATTACGGGGTCTTAAGGGAATACGCGCAGTAACGTGTGTGGCTTTTGTAAGGGTGGCTGGCTTTAAACCACGATGTTGTTGTGATCACATGTTCTGACACCCGATGGTAATGTACGCTTGTACCACGCAATATGAGTGCGATGTTACATGTTGTATTGTGACGCCTGTATACAGGACGAGTTTGTTTGTAAAGCATGGAAGTTATTTTCACTGCATTTCCAAGCAGATGAAGTTATTTTGCTGTATTTCCAAGCAGACGCGTGGCTGTGTGGTAGAACACCTGCTTGCCACGGAGACGGCCTGGGCTCGATCCTTACTCGGATCTAGAGATTTTTATTATTTATTTTATTTGCATCTTTGCATTTCCAAGCAGTAGAAGTTATTTTTGCTTCATTTCCAAGCAGACGCGTGGCTGTGTCGTCGAACACCTGCTTGTGACGGAGACAGCCAGGGTTCGATCCTCAGTCGGTCCCGGAATTTTTATTATTTATTTTATTTGCATCTTCCTGGAATTTTTGGTCATGGACAATATGATGATTTTTCGCTCACAACCAACAACGCCGACGCCGCAATTTCTGCGAAACAAACTATTTAACGCTATCGCGCAAAAAAAGGAAGACACACGCACATGCACGGCTAATTTCAAGGTGAGATTGTAACGTGTGCTCACGTTAAAGACGCAAGCGCACCATAGTAACAAAACACACACACACACAAAAAAAACGGATGGCTAGAGGCAGGTTAGCGATTAGAAGAGATGACAAAAGTCCGACGCCACGTAACAGCAGTAAACACATGGCCTTATCAGACGCTGCCAAAAATTGTGCCGGATTCCCGCCACGTAAACACACACACACACACACACACACACACACACACACACACACACACACACACACACACACACACACACACACACACACACACACACACACACACACACACACACACACACACACATACACATACACATACACACACACACACACACACACGCACGCACGCACGCACGCACACACACACACACACACACACACACACACACTTGAAGGATTCTGCTGACCGCAGTAAAAAAACCGGCTCCCGATACAACGATGGTCCCTCCGTCCGTACGGCTACGACTATCCTGCACTATTTTGTAAGGCGAGTTTCACGACAACGGTGGAGAGGGGTAGAAGATGAAGCAGACAAACATCTTCTTCGGAGCACGGCTCAGCCTCTGACAATAGTGTGCGATTCCCCCCAGCATGTTCTGCAAGGGACATGCCGTTTGGAAAAAAGGATTCGACGAATTTTCAGTGCATCGCTCGTCGCAACGCGTCGCTGCATGAAACCCATGCGTACACCGTGTTGAAACAGCATTCTTAACAGTGGGGTTGTTTAATGCGAGAGTTGGTCCGTTCGTTGCGGAGAAACAACACCATGCAGCGATGACGTCAGCGCGTGTTGCGGAGCAACCTGTGGCACAGCTGTGCATAGCATCGCGGCTACATCGTGAGCCCAGCTCTGTACTCTTACTTCGCGTTTAGAGAACTTACAGCATGAAATGACTTAAGTCTCTGGAGTGGCCGTATTCTCTAAAACCGGCGTTTTGTTGAGTTAAACGAGATCGAATCCAAAAGAGTTAGCTGCTAGCCTTACTTCGTATTACATTACAATTTCTCGATATCGTATTCACGGCCTCACCGTTAAGTGAAACTTATTTTTCTGAACTTACGCGACTACTTTCTCTTTCCCCCAAGTCTCTATTCTACTCTCTTCCCTCTCGCCCCCTCCCCCCCATTTCTGCGGCGCCAAACCACGGATTCATTAACCCTCGCGTTGTTCCCGCATCGCCGTTGGAGGTGGACGTTCCTGCACGCCACCACCGTTTTTTAGTGATGGACGGACAGGTCTACGCTAAAGTAAGCCAAAACATGTCTTCGCGCCGACTCGAATACTTCTGACTACCGAATAACACATGGGTAACTTCAGGTTTTAGCCTGCAAACAACGTAGAACGCTTTCGCCCTTTAGAGGGCGGCAAGAACGCACCTTCGCACACGCTTAACACAAATATAATCTAAGGATATAAATTTAGTTGACAAACCCTAGAGTGAACTTCCGCTGGAGAAATGTAGTTAGAACTGTTGATTTACTCTCAGTACAACCTTTAACAACCAGCCAAAGCACTGAGGAAAGGTTAGGACATTTTGGCCGGTTATATTTTTTGAACAAACCAAAGGAGGGCACATATTACTGAAACCGAATTCTGACTCTCATATGCGGTCTTCCATGAAAAATATTTGTTAAACTCACTTTTTAACAACATGTCTTTTCTTTTACACTGCCTGTTGGAAACAATCTTTCGCATATATACTGGAAAAAAGTTTGTTTTATGTTGAACTCTTATTTGAAGTTTCTGCGTGAATTGAGAATCTCGCGAAGGTGCATCAAAATGAGCACATTTCTTATTTGGACCAGGTTTCTGATTGTTTCACATGTTTTTTTTTCTTTTCTAGACAGCGTAAGGACAGCATAGGTGTAATTCACAGTAATGCAGCAAATGTGTAGTGTTGTGATAGTGCGTTTGACTTTATGCGTAATTATTTGTCTTCGTTTGTTTTGTTGTGCATGTCAAGCAATACAGAATTTTTTTGTTTGAACGTCTACATGTGAACTAACTCGTCCTATTTGAACTTGTGCAACAATACTTGTGTGTATATGAATATATTAGACGTTTCTGAAATGCTATGTGATATTCGGCTGTGCTGTATTTTCACAGTTTTCACATGTTGTGTTCAACTGTATTGCATTTTGTGACCTTGCTACTTGTAATGGTATATTTTGTCTGCTAAGCGAGAAAGAGTAGCCGGAGCCACCATAACGATATCAACATCTCCTATTTCATCATTTCAACAAAATATTCACAGCAATGCAATTAGAAACCAGAACAAACAATTTGTACACATTGTTAATAAATAGCGTTTATTTCGGCCATGATATGGAGAAATATTGCAGAACGGTAAAAAAATGGACGGCAGCGCCGCCACCTTCAAATATTTTTTGGTGCTCTCGGTGTGTTTGTGGAAATGACATTTTCGGTTCCATGCTTTCTTTATATGCCTTCATAGCATGTAAAAAATGCAGACATACCTCTGTGATCTCTCACTGAATCACAGAGCAGCGACTAATGGCTGCAGCAGGCCCGTAGCCAGAAGTTTTTTTTCGGGGGGGGGGGGCACCTGTTGAAAACCTTGAAAAACACCTATTTTCATTATTTTTTATTGGTAAAACACCCCTCTCCATCCAAATTTCGGGGGGGGGGGGGGCTGCCTCCCCCCTGGCTACGGTCCTGGGCTGCAGGTATTCGTCAGCATTTGTTGTCAGAAGACGAGAGATGTGAAACTATAGGCGTGGAGATCGGTACAAGCATCTCAAATACTGCAATATAAGCTGAGTAGCCATACGCATTATGGAGGACGTATTTTGGAACCTTTGACAATGCTGCAAATACAAAGATAAAGGTCGTTTCACTTTTGGTTTTCGAAATGTTGCTGTGAGATAGGAATACAGCTTAACATACTTTCCTGTGTCAACTGTCCTTTGTCTCTCTCAACCAAATACTTTCTTCTAAAACTCCTTCAAGCAAACGTTCTTTTTTTACAGAGGTGGTCGTGTCAAATGCTGACAGTGAGGATTGTCCTTCAAAACCGGTAAGGTCAGCGTTTAGAAATGAGTGTTCTTCTCTGAGCTATTTGCCTTACGTCCGAAGCCTGATGCATGGCTCATATTCAGGGAAGCATTTTTTTCTTTGAAAGTCACGTATTTATGCCAAATACTGTGCTCGCATAAAAAAGTCACATTGGCGAAAAGTGCACGGCTTAAAGGAAAACTCACTATAATTTAGGGTTGTGGGAACACCTGTCCGGAGCACTTCGGTGAGGCTCCACCGATCTAACAACGGCATCGCGGCAGCCTCTATGGCTTCCACCTTACGCTTAGGCCTGCGACGCCTGAGAAACCCTAAATGGTGCATTTTTAATTTTTTGTTTGCCGGCCGAGACGTACGCTGTTGTAAGAGTAGATTGTTCATCAGGAATGAGGGACTCATACCGCAGACACGAATAATCAATTCAAACATAAACAACGATTCAATAAAAACTGTACATTCCAAAGAGCTGTACCTGAACCATTAGGAAACACAAAAAAAAGAGGTGCCTGATAAAGGATGGAGTAACTTGCACTGGATGTACAATGCTAAATAGAAACTGAGCTGATGGACACCTGGGTATTTCTGGTTGTTGCTGTTCTGCTAAGCTTGGCAATTTTTCTTTATTTCTTCTTCGCTTTCTTTTTCTATCTCTATATATTTCTTTCTATTTCTCACACTTTATCTTTCTTGTCCTTCTCTCTCTCTCTATTTCTCGCTGCTTCTTTCTTTCTATCTCGTTCTCCCTGTCGTGTTATTGCCACGACAGGCCAGACGGGCATAATAAAGCACATAACAGGCAAGCGTGCAAGCCCAAACAAAAGAACCCCTCTTTATTGTAGGGCAAGCTTTCACACCCTCATTAGGTGGAGCAGTCACAGGCAGCTCGGAGGCAGCAGACGTCCTTGAACACGGACGTCGCTCAGTCGCGTGGCAGAGCACGCCAATGCATCCTGATGCGCGTTCGTTCAAGCGCTAAATGCGTTCACTGCAAGGCCACATGGCGCTGTTTCAGCACGAAAGTGTTTTATGCCGGGGTGCACGACGGCTACACTGACGTATTTTCGTCGCGGATATGACGTAAAATATGAACTAACAGATTGCAAAGAAAAAATTAGAAGAAAAAAAGTTCCGTCGCCGGGCGTCAAACGTACGACCTCTCGCGGCGCGAAACCACTAAGCAACAGAGCGCATGTTCTCCAGCATGCTAACGGCGAGCTATTTATATACATAGTATACCGGTGGCGGTCCTCAGAGCTCGGCAACTTCAGCGCGTTTACGTCATTACTAGCAAGATGACGCGAAGGTGGCGCAGAGGGCGCACTCTAAGGGTAGTCGACCCTCTGAATGCGAAGCGCGAGTGCCTCCACAGGGTGAGGTCCCTCGTGTGCGCGCGCTTGTATTGTGATTGGAGCGCTTTGTATGTCTTGTGCTTCCACCGCAAGTTTGCTTTGAAGTTACAGTGGTTAAAGAGTGCACGAAAGTCACTTCGCTCGCTGCAGCGGCCGCGTTTGCGAAAGGAGCGCGCAGCTCGCACAGGAAGTAACAATTGGGACAGTTGTTCACGCTCGTCCACTGTATACATGTGCGTTCGTCTCATGCGTCTTTTTTTGCGTTTGAGCAACGCGCGTGAAGTATCGACCTGTGGCAGTCCGCGCTAGCCATTTGTATGCTAATTTCGTACGCCCTTACGGCTTGACATTACAATTTGTTGCTGTAGCATTCATTCATTCGCCTTTGTGGCGAAACAATCCACAGTAAACGCTCAACTAGCTCAGTGAAGACACGTTTCACTTTCGTGTTATACCGATTCCTATGACAGAGGGATCAGCCATGTCTTTTTTATTAACTGCTCTGGTATTAGTGCACCTCGTGGCACTGGTACACAAGATTCACACTGCACATATATTACTGTGGCAACGGGTAAAGAACAGGACGCAGGAACACGGTGCGACAAGGAAAAACAAGGTCTGTATTGACAGATCACAAGAGCAGACGCGCCAACGTCGTTTTCCTCGGAGAAACGGTGGTTGCTGCTCGTGCTCGTCACTTCGTCGTTCTTCCTGCTGGCTTTTAGTCGCGACATCAGCCTCCTTTTCCAAGAAAGCATCGTCCCGATGCTTTATAATCACAGTGGTTTGTACTCGCAGCGCATGAGCTCATTCGGACAAATAGGGCTTCATCCGAACCACGTGCACGACTTCTGCTGTATGCATTTGACTCCTTGAGCAGTGTGCACTATCGGGAACAACCTGATAATTAACATCAGTGAGACGTCGTAGAACTTTATGCGGCCCGAAGTATCGTGTTAACAGTTTTCTGAGAGGCCACGACGCCGAATGGGAGTCCAGACCCAAACTTTCTCTCCCGGCTCGTACGAGGCTGGTCGCTGAGAAGATTATAGCGTCTTCAATCGTAGTTCTGCTGGCGACGAA
>JALIZH010019663.1:0-50141 GCA_030522465.1 Rhipicephalus appendiculatus | reverse complement strand
ATCGTAACTCCCTGCCTTACACCCTTCTTTTATTCGGATTCTGTCGCTTTCTTTACGGAGGACTATGGTGGCTGTAGATCCGCTGTAGATTTATTCCAGTATTTTTATATAGGCTTCGTCGATGCGCTGATTCCGCAGTGCCTGCATGACTGCTGATGTCTCCACCGAATCAAATGCCTTCTCGTAATCTATGAAGGATATGTACAGGGGTTGATTGTATTCCGCGCATTTCTCTATCACCTGATTGATAGTATGAAATGGTCTATTGTTGAGTAGCCTGTAAGAAATCCTGCTTGGTCATTTGGTTGATTGAAGTGTAATGTCGTATTAATTCTATTAGCAGTTATTTTTGTAAATAGCTTGTAGACAACGGACAGTAAGCTGATCGGCCTGTAATTTTTCAAGTCCTTCACGTCCCCTTTCTTATGGATTAAGATGATGTTGGCATTTTTCCAAGATTCTGGTATCCTCCGCGTCAAGACACTTGGTGGACAGGGTGGCTAGTTTTAGGGGCGAAGCTCCTTAAGGTGTGTGGGTCGTTCCCTCCTCCGTTTGTATGTAGTATCTATGTAGCCACCTCTAGTTTATGAATTGCTCAACAGATGGCGTTGTGTGTATATGTCCTTGGAAATAATATCACTAGATGGCGTTAGTGGTTGCACTAACGTGGGTTAGTGATTACCGCTAGAGGAGATATAACAAAAGGGGCTCGCTCTTAGCGCGCTTTCTCTTTCGCTCGGAGTCACCCCACTCATCATCATTCACCTCGTGGATGGCGCTGTTGTAATTGGGATCATCGGGCCGACGCGGTACTCGGAGTCGAGCACCGGAGGTGGACTCCATCGTGATCAACGGTGAGGTGAACTGAGGCACAACCCATAGCCAAGGACGCGTGGCTTTCGCAACTCACAGCAGCGTTCTGTGGCGATGCATTCGGAGGCGAGGCGTTGCGTCGAGCACTGGTGTGGACTTCGGCGTCTGAGTAGGTGCCATCGTCTTCCTCTGTCGTGGAACTCGAACTGGCGTTGTCGCTGAGGCTGGG
Source organism: Rhipicephalus appendiculatus (assembly GCA_030522465.1). Taxonomy (NCBI): domain Eukaryota; kingdom Metazoa; phylum Arthropoda; class Arachnida; order Ixodida; family Ixodidae; genus Rhipicephalus; species Rhipicephalus appendiculatus. The sequence continues at coordinate 49,099 of JALIZH010019663.1, read as the reverse complement.
AGCGCCCGGAACACAAGTCGGCGACGCTCGTGCCCAGCTCACGATCGAACACCCAGGATCATGCAAAGACGTGAAACGTGTAGTCACGTCTTTGCATGATCGAGTGTGCTATGTACGCGGGGATTCACGGTTACCCGAATGATCCCTCCGAGCTTCGCCCACTCACCATCATTCACTTTGTGGATATGCTGTGATTTTTTTCTAACACAATCTCTCCACCGCCTTTCAAGAGGTCTCATGTTACATGATCCTCACCAGCGGATTTGCCTCTTTGCATTCCCTCTAGGGTTTTCTTTACTTCTCCTGTCAATACTGGTGGGATGTCAGATTTCTCTGGGCTATTACTGCTTCTTAGATTATCATCCTGATTGTCTCGGCTGCTGTACAGATCTCTGCAGAACTCCTCCGCTACCTCAACTATTCTATCCCTATTGGTAGTGATTTTGCGTTCCTTGTCCCTTAATGCATACATCTGATTTTTTGCCTATGTACAGTTTTGTCTTCACAGCGTTGAGGCTTCTTCCGTTCTGTAGAGCATGATTGATTCTCTCCATATTATACCTTCTTATATCGGCTACCTTACGCCTATTGATTAATTTCGAAAGCTCCGCCAGCTCTATTTTATCTGTTGCATTTCAGGCTTTCATGGTTTGACGTTCCTTAATGAGGTTTTTCTTTCCTGGGTTAGCTTTCCAGTGTCCTGTGTAAGGACTGTACCCCCGACTTCCATTGTACACTCCTTAATGATACTAGTCACATTATCATTGTTTGCGTCAACGCTAAGGTCGTTTCCTTGGTTAGAGCCACGTATCTATTCTGAAGTGAAACTCTGAATTCCTGTACTTTCCCTCTCAGCGCTAGTTCAATAATTGGCTTCTGGCGTATCAATTTCTGCCGTTCCTTCCTCAAGTCTAAGTGAATTTGAAATCTTACCATTCTATGGTCGCTGCATCGGATCTTGTTAACTACTTCCACATCCTGTACAATGCCCGGGTAGGCACACATTATGAAGTCTATTTCATTTTTAGTTTCGCCATTAGGACTCCTCCACGTCCACTTACGGTTAGCCCGTTTTCTGTAGAAGGTATTCAAGATGCGTAAATTATTGCGTTCTGCGAACTCTACTACAGTGAAACGTCGGTGATGCGATCACATCTCATACGAGTTTCGGGGTGATACGAATTTTTGGTCCCGGCTTAGGCCCATTGGCCTGCAATGTAAAGAAGTACGATTATTGCGAACCGATTTACACTCCGCGACGTTTGGTACGAACGTACGCTACCGTCGAGGCACGAAGAGGTGCTGTCCGCGCTGTCCCGGAAGAAGCGCCAAGCACGTGCGAGCGTGGGAACGCAAGCGCGGGCATGCGCGCCGCACCGCCATATCGTCAGAATGACGGTGTAAGAATATACTTTCCTTACGGTGAGAATAAACCTTCAGAAATGCGTCACGGCCTGCGAGATTGTGTGCGCGAATCTTTGAGGCTCTAATGTGCCTCCGTGTGCCTTCGCGTTTAGGTGACAGAGGGCATTGGCGCCATGCTTTTTTTTTCTAACGCGTTGACACGGGCTGATGTCGTTGCACTGTGCTTACACGTGCCTGCCTCGTGCATCAGACATCCTGTGAAAGGTGGACGAGGACCGAAAGAAGGCGAGGACGGTCTTGGTGAATGAGTCAGGTCTCACAACGTCACCATGCGCGACTGTTGATGTCGCACTTGTGCTGGCACGGCTGTAAATCTCCCAAAAAACATCCCCAACACCTCCGTGATAACAAAATCATAACATAGGACCATGGTTCGGGAATTTTGTGGCCTAGATTTATCTCGACAATGCGTTTCTTCCGTTACTTTCACCGTAGCACTCCAGTGTCACGTGACAAAGCATAGTAAACTTTGTAAGGGGCTACTGTTGTCGCGGGTCGCAACGCACCTGGTTCATTAATTAAGCACGCGCGTACGGGCCCTACACAGTGAAACCTCGGTCATACGAATTTTGCGGAGTCACCGAAAATATTCGTATCATCCGAAATTCGTATGACCAGAAAATATGGAAAATTAGCATGCGACAAAAAAGAAAGCTGGCGCATGTTTTCATTCATTGATTCTCAGAGCCGCAGCAACGTCACGAACACATCTGAATGATTGCCAGTGAAGTTTTTAGAGACAAGTGATCATACTTGCACTCGTAAATGTACGACCATGTGTGCGCGTGTCATTAATGAACCAGGGGTGTGAGCCGTAAAAGCTAATAGCCCCTTGCTAATCTTTGTGCGCTTTTCCGCATGACACCGGAGCACTGCGGCGTAAGTGACTTACGGAGCGCTTTGCACACGCTAGATAAAGACATGAAAATTTTAGAACCGCTGTCCTTTGTTGTTATTAGATGTGAAGAATCTTATGGCGAAGCTTAATCCGGTGGTGGTGGTGGTGTGCCGCGTGACCACCCTACCACGCAAAAAATAAAAATAAAAACCTCCTCTCCCCTTCTCTCTCCTCTAGGCATCCCTCCCCGCGGCAACCACACCCTCACTGCGCATGCGCCTCCTCTCTCCCCCTCCTACGCTCCCCCTCTCTCCACTAGGCATCCCTGCCCGCGCGCCCACACTCCCACTGCGCATGCGCGTCCGCCCCCCTCTCTCCTCTCCTACGCCCCCCCCCCCCTCTCGCGACGCCGACGCAGGCAGCGTCTGCTAGCAAGTTTCTTGGTTGAAAAAACCGACTGCTCGCGCTGCACAACCGTTCACTGGCCACCCCGTATATATGGCAATGGATCTTGACCTGCAAGGTGGTACCGGTGGGAGATTTCTCCTGTGCGTTGTTGAACAATAAAAATTCGCAGCGTGCGCGTTAACTAAAAGCGGACTGCGGGTCTCTGTGTCCAGTCGGAGTCTTCTGTCTCTCATTGCACATTAGCAGCGGTTGGCATGTTCCAGTAGGAAACACCCCTCCATCGGTGCGTGCTTTACGCATCCCCAGTTTTCTCTCCTGCGCAACGCTGCGATGAGCGCCAGCGTCAACGCCGCCGCCAGTGTAAGCGTTAGCGCCCGCTGCTTCACATCTACACATGGCTCCCTTTAGCGGAAGATGGTGTAATTTTTTCTGATCACCGTGGTGCTGGGGATGTGCTTCGGCCATGCCAGCACAATCGAAGAGGTGGCAGCTGTGCGCGTCCCCAACAATCGTCCACGTCGATGTTGTGAGGCCTAGCTCCTTCCCCAAGACCATCAGCTTGCTTGTACGGGTCTCGTCCACCTTTCATAGGATATCTGATGCGAGAAGACATGGATTGTATCTACATGTAGACAGAGCGCATCATAAAGAGCATGCTTCGACGCACTTACAAATAAAAAGCGCGACACCAGCGCCATCTGTAATTAGGAAATCAGTGCCATCTGCATACGGGCCTTCAAGATTTGTGCGCACAATCTTGGAGGCTAAAACACATGGCAGCGCGGCGGGCATGCCCGCGCGTGCTTCTCGCGTCTTCCGCGACAGCGCGGGCAGCACCTGTTCGTACCTGCGCGGTATCGTACGTTCGTATCAAGCGTCGCGGGGTGAAAATCGGTTCGCAACATCCGTACTCAATTACACTGCACTCAATGGGCCTTGGTCGGGACCGAAGAAAAATTCGTATCACCCCAAAATTCGTACGAGCCATGATAGTATCACCGAGGTTTCACTGTATTTACGAGTACTGGTGTGATTGCGGACATCTAAAAACTTAACTGACAATCATTCAGAGTTCTTCCTAACGTTGCTGCGGCCCTGAAAAACAATAAATGAAATTGTACGCCAGCTTTCTTTTGTCGCAAGCTAATTTTCTATGCTTTCTGGTGATACGAATTTCGGATGATACGAATATTTTTGGTGGTCCCCTGAGATTCGTATCACCGAGGTGTCACTGGCGTTTTTAGAGCCGATGCCATATTCCCCCCACTGCATTGTCTCCAGCCTGTTTCTTGCCTACCTTGGCATTAAAGTCGCGCATCAGTACAGTATACTGTCTTAACCTTACTCATTGCTGATTCTACGTCTTCATAGAAGCGTGCAACCAATTGATCATCGTGGCTGGATGTAGGCGCGTAAGCCTGTAGGACCTTCACCTTGTACCTCGTATTAAACTTCATTACAATACTTGCCACCCTCTCACTAATGCTATAGTATTCCTCTATATTGCCAGCTATATTTTTATGAATAGAGAACCCCCCCCCCCCCCCCCCCCAGTTCTCTTCTGTCAGCTAAGCTACGATAGTATATGACGTGTCCGTTCTTGGGCACTGTATAAGCGTCATGTGTCCTCCTAACCTCACTGAGCCCTATTATATCCCAATTAACACCCTCTAATTCCTCGAATAGCAGAGCTGCACTTTTTAATGTTTCCGTGGAATCAACGAACAAAATCTACGTAATCGTGAAGGTTGCCTGACTGTTTATTAAAACATAAAAGAAACCGCCCTAAAAACAAAAATACATAGCCCGTTTGTTGACGTACAGAAAGTGTCTCCGTGTTTAATGGGCCACTTGCAAAAGTCATCAAAGTTGGTTTCCCTCTCTAATTAATGTTCTAATTAAGGTCTAATTAATCTTTTGGCTTCGCTTTAAAGTATTTTCCAAATGAAGGGCCTTCGTTACGAGGCTACCTCTTTGACAAAGTTCTTTAGTGGAAAACATGGGAAGCGTGTAGGCATATATATTCTCCGCGTGCATGGGCTCTCTTCTTTAATGGGTTTTTTTCTAAGTGCGGAGAGCACTATAGAGGCCCGGGCTGTCGTCATCGTATGCTGTAATCGTTTCATGTCGCGTGGCGTCACACAGGCAAAACCATGCATAGCATAGCCATGTATAATGTGGGCATATGTAGCAAGGGTGTGAGAAAGGGCAGTGAAGTTGAGGAGGAGGGATGTATTGTCAGAATAGGGAAGTATTCTGTCATCGTATGATGTGATCTCATGTGGTCGCTTGGCGTCAGGCAGACAAAACCATGTATAGCATATCCATGTGTAGCAAGAGGGCGGGAAAATAATGTGAGGGTAACGGGGAGTGTTGAGAGGATGATTATGAAGGCAAGGAAGAGCGGAGAGAATAAACCATAGAAAAGCCTTGTATGGCGTCACACAGCAAACAAACCATGCTTGCATAGCCTAATACAGAAAGGGTGCGGTAAAGAGAAGTGAGGGTGAGACGGTGAGAAAGAAGGGGGGAAGAAAGAGGGTAAGGCAAAGCACAGTCACGTATGGCGTCACGCAGGGAAAACCGTGTATAGCCTAGCTATGTGTAGTATGGTATTGTGAGGGTAGGGGAAAGGGGAGCGAAGGTGAGGAGGATCGGAATGAGAAGAGTAGAGGGTAAAGCGAATCGTAGCCAGGATAGTATCGCGTAGCCGAGTGTTGTATAATATACCAAGGGGTGGGAAGGGGAAGCGATGTTGAGGGGGAGAAGGACGAGGGGGGTAGAGCATAACATCGCCGTCTATTGTACAGTATAGAAAGGGACGAGAAATGGAAGCGAGGGTGAGGAGGAGATAAAGGAGGAAGAAAGGGGGTAAAGTACAGCAAAGCCATGTGTCGCGTCCCACAGGCAAAAACATGTCAACCATAGCCATGTATAGTATTGTAGGAAAATGTTGCGGGAAAGGGAAGTGAATGTGAGGAGAAAGGAAAAAAGAGGGAGGGAGAGCATAGAACCGCCACGCGTAGTACAATACAGTGAGGGGGGAAAGAGAAGTGAGAGCGAGGAGGAGTGATGTAAAAGTGAGCAGGAGAGAAAGAAGGGGGGGAGGGTAAAGCATAGCATATCCATGTGTAGTACAGTATAGCGAGGGACAAAGAGAAGTGAGAGGGAGAGCTAGTGAACGGTGGGGGGTGGTAAAGCATAGCATATCCATGCAACAATATAGCAACGGGGTGGGAAAGTGAAGTGAGGGTAAGGATGATAGAAAGGAGGGGGAGGGTAAGTAATAGCATAGCCTTGTGTAGTTGGTTGAAGAACAGTACGCTTGAGCGAGACCGACGTAAGGGTCAAAGCGGTCTATACTAATAATAATATAAAAGTGTTACGTCCCAGAACCACGATATTAATATAGAGACGCCATAGTGGAGGGCTCCGGAAATTTCGACCGTCTGGTGTTTGTTAACGTGCCCTAACCTCGCACAGTACATGGGCCTCTACCATTTCACCTCCATCGAAATGCGACCGCCGAGCCCGGGTCGAACTCGCGACCTTCGGATCAGCACCCGAGAACTGGCTGCGGACCTGAAGATACCCGGATGATACGAATGTTTCTCCAACCAGATACAGTGAAACCTCGGTGATGCGAATCTCACGAGACCACCAGAAATATTTGTATCATGCGAAATTCGCATCACCAGAAAGCATGGAAAATTAGCATGCGACAAAGGAAAGCTGGCGTACGTTTTCATTTATTTGTTTTCAGGGCCGCAGCAACGTCGGGAAGAACACTGAATGATTGTCAGTCAAGTATGTCGGCAATCATATCAGCACTCGTTGATATACGCCCGTAAGCTCGTGTTGAATTAATGAACCAGATGCATTGTGACCCGCGACAGTAGTAGCCCCTTCCCAATTTTAGTATGCTTTTTCGCATGACACCGGAGGATTGCGGCGAAAGTAACAAAAGAAGCGCTTCGACGTGATAGATCAAGGCCACAAAATTTGAGAACCACGATCCTTTGTTATGCTATTGTTATTGTGTGTCACAATTGAGAGGTGAAGTGAAATTATGAGAACGGAAGATGTCAAGCACGGCAGCAAGGGTAGAGGAAGAGAAAAACAACGTCGAAGATATAAAAGCGAAGGTGACGTGGGCAGAGGGGCCCTGGGTGTTCCATCGTGAGCGCGTGAGCTGGGCACGAGCGTCGCCGGCTTGTGTTCCGGGCGCTCCAGCTCTCGTTCTACGGCATCGCACTGTGGACTCCGGCTGGCTAAAGAACCGGAAGGCAAGCACGAGAACCCGCAGCGGCCTGGGAGCGCCATCGGTCTGTGTACCGAGCGCCCCGTCCTACGGCACCGCACCGTAGGCCTCGTCTGAGCCAGATACTGTCCCTGAGAGACGGTGGCCAGCGCAAGTACCTGCGACGCGCAGGTCACTGAACTCGGAGCCTACCAGTCTCAACGACAACGGCAGTTCGCGTTCCTCACCACTGAAGGACGGCGCCACCGACTTGGACGCCGCCGTCAACGCCAGTGCCACCCGCAACGCCTCGCCTTATGAACCGGCACACGATGCCGTGAGCTAGCTAAGCGATTGAACGCTTCCTACTTTCTAAGTGGTTGTTGTGCATATCGTAGCTTTATTTGTGTTGTTACTATTTAGGGCGTTCCTTTTTCGCGTTTGTTGTTTTTCTATGGTTCATGTGTGCTTTCCTTTAGTGGGCAATTAAACTTGTTAGGTGTAACGCTCTCGCCTCGTCCATTCCTTCTGGCCCACCGATGTCCGGAGATCCATGACAAAAATAAGTGGCGAGACTCTGCCAGGATTCCTTTTTCTTATTTTTTGTTTCGGATCTTACGGATTTCTGTTCGGCAGGGAGGATGGACCTGGTGAAGATTTTAGAGCTGGCAATACAGCTAGGTTTGTCAGGTGAAGAAGCGATAAACCTATATGGGCGCGAAGCAAAGAGGCGGAGAGATGATCGAGCGCAGGCAGGCGAGGAGAGGCGCGAAGAGGAGGAACGCGAGATAAGGAGGATAGAACGCGAGAAGGAGCTTATTCTGCGGAAACAACAGACCATGGAAGCAGATAGTGAGAAGAGCAAATAGGGGCTCCATAGCAGAGACAGAACCTCCTAGAGCGACGGGAGTCTGTCGCATGTCGATGACTTCTTTTCTTGACAGAAGAGATGAACTGGACACATACTTGTCCCGGTCTGAGCGGATAGTTTTAGATCAAGTCGGAGAGTTCAAACCGAGGTTGGTAAAAGGCACAGATATTAGACCGGACATAGGAATCCCAATGGTGGACTTTCTGCGGGCATTCGGAGGGCCTGATGTTCACATCTGTGATTCAGTAGAATTGACTAGCGACCATGAGAGCTGTGTAAAAAAAGGGGGCTAGTAATTTGCAATAACAAAGCAGTGGACTCAGACACGGCATGTGGATCTAGTAATCAAGTTGTTAATGAACGTCGTGCCGAAATGGTTGGTCAGAGACCTAAGAAAACGACCGCGGTTTTGCCAGGTGTCACCAAAATGGAGAGGAGCACTTCGCTGAAAAGCGCTCGGCTTCAAGGAAGTAGCACACGGCATACGCAAGCGAGAGCAGTACCAGAGAGTGTGAGGATCATTTGCTTGGCTGAGACGTACGGTCTTGCTCAGTCAAAGCTAAGTAAAAAGAAAACCACCGCGAAAATTTGTCACAGATAACAGAATGTCAAGAGAGATGCACAAATTATTTTCCAGGGACGTCTAGTTAGGACGCATCCTAGAAGAGTTGCGTGGATGAGGCGTTCGATGATTGAGAATAGAAATAAAGACAAAGGCTGTACAGGGCGACCGCAAAGGCGCGCGGCAAGCAAACGTGGGAGAAAGTCGTAAAAGACGCGCAACGTGAGGAGAAGAACACTGAAAAGATGCTTGTTGTCATGTTAAAGCTTTACGTGGAATAATATGAAATGTGATTACATGCAGTGTGTTGTACAGTTTTCCCGGAACTGTGTAAGGACATTGACAATGTAGTAATACGAATAAGTGTTTGATGTGGACAGTAGTGGCGATGGTGTGTGTGAGTGATGTGCTTTGAGTATATCGGAGACTGATAGTGGTAAACATCGGATTGGTTCTAGTGGGAAGACATGGGAGACTTTGAGCAGTTTTCTTCCAGAGAAAACTTTTTGAAGAGGGGGGCCATTGTCACAACTGAGAGGTGAAGTGAAATTATGAGAACGGAAGAGGAAGATCTCAAGCACGGCAGCAAGGGTAGAGGAAGAGAAAAACGACGTCGAAGCTATAAAAGCGAAGGTGAAGTGGGCAGAGGGGCCCTGGGTGCTCCATTGTGAGCGCGTGAGCTGGGCACGAGCGTCGCCGGCTTGTGTTCCGGGCGCTCCAGCTCTCGTTCAACGGCATCGCACCGTAGACTCCGGCTGGCTAAAGAACCGGAATGCAAGCACGAGAACCCGCAGCGGCCTGGGAGCGCCATCGGTCTGTGTACCGAGCGCCCCGTCCTACGGCACCGCACCGTAGGCCTCGTCTGAGCCAGATCCTGTCCCTGGGAGACGCTGGCCAGCGCAAGTACCTGCGACGCGCAGGTCACTGAACTCGGAGCCTACCAATCTCAACGACAACGTCAGTTCGCGTTCCTCACCACTGAAGAACGGCGCCACCGACTTGGACGCCGCCGTCAACGCCCGTGCCACCCGCAACGCCTCGCCTCATCATGAACCGGCACACGACGCCGTGAGTTAGCTAAGCGATTGAACGCTTCCTACTTTCTAGGTGGTTGTTGTGCATATCGTAGCTTTATTTGTGTTGTTACTATTTAGGGCGTTCCTTTTTTCGCGTTTGTTGTTTTTCTATGGTTGATGGGTGCTTTCCTTTAGTGGGCAATTAAACTTGTTATGTGTAATGCTCTCGCCTCGTCCATTCCTTCTGTCCGGAGATCCGTGACATCGTGGAAGTGTTGGGGATGTTTTTTTGCGAGATTTACGGCCGTGCCTAGACAAGTGCGACCTCAACAGTCACACATCTTAACGTTGTGAGGACTCACTCCTTCGCCAAGACCGTCCTCGACTTCTTTCAGTCCTCGTCCACCTTTTGATAGGATGTCCGATGCACGAGGTAGACACGTGTCAACACAGCACGAGAGCAGGCCGCGTCGACGCGTTTGAAAAAATTAGCAGTTGTTCCGCGTACGAATACAACCGATGAGTGAAGCTCCTTAGAAATGGTACGCACGCGGCGTTCGGCGCGCTCAACGTTTCATTGTCCAGGCAACGGACCAACCACTGGGGGGAGAGGAAGAAACTTTATTGAAGTGTCCCTGCTGGGGTCAAAGGTGGCGGGGGGCCGGGAGACGGGCCCCTCCCAAACCCCCCCCTTCCTCAGGCGGCGGCCAGGCCTTGAATCCTGGCGGCGTCTTCGGCCAGCCGGACAGCGAAGAGCTGGTCCTCCGGGCACGTGCTGAGCAGCATAGCCTCCCACTGCTCGGCCGTGGTGATTGTAAATGTAGGGTTTGTGCTGTGTTTTATTGTGTGAGTAGCTGCGGGACAGGCCCAGATGATATGGTCGAGCTCGGCGTGAGGTGCACTACACGCCTTACATTGTGGTGTGTGGACGGCGGGGTAAATACGGCTGTATAGTGAATGACAGGGGAAAGTGCGTGTCTGTAATAAACGCCAAGTAGTGGATTGCTGCTTATTAAGGGACTTGTCTGGTGGTGGGTATTTAAGTCGGGCCTTACGGTAGTACATGAGGATTTCTCCGAAGGTAACCATTCTGTCTCTCGCATGGCCGCGAAAGAGGAGACCATCAGCTCTCTCTCAGCCGCATCGGGTAGCGAGGGCTGGTGCTCTGTTGAATGAGGCGCCCGGTAGACGAGAGCTCGGGCGGCGTCATGAGTGTGTTCGTTCCCCGCGAGCCCCGAGTGGCCCGGAGCCCAGATGATCTCAACGCGGCGGCGACGTGAGACAGGTGTACTTGTGAGAATGCGGTGCGCCGGTTGTGAAATCAAGCCTTTGGTGAAGTTGCGGATGGCAGTCTTAGAGTCGCTGATGATACAGGATGCTTGGATTGTGGCGTAGGCTAGAGCGATGGCTGCTTCTTCGCCTTCTTCGGGTTTGGTTGCTCGAATGGATCCAGTTGCGGCGATGATGTGCTGCGGCCCGGTGGCCACAGCCAGGGCCATGGCCCGATGCGTAGGATATTCCGCTGCGTCTACATACGCAACGTGTGTGGCTTGCGCGTAGCGCTTAGCTAGTTGCTTGGCGCGGTCGACGCGTCTTTCCGGGTTATGTTCAGGGTGCATGTTGCGTGGTATGGGGGGGGGGATCACGAAGGTGTCTCGAATTTCCGGGGGTATTGGGGTTTTCTGGCCAAACTGTGAGACGTAAGGTATGCCGAGAGCGCACATGAGATGACGTCCTGTAGGTGTTTGACACAATCGTTCGTAGTGCGATATACGTTGGGCTTCAATGAATTCGTCTATAGTGTTGTGAAGTCCTAGGTCATTGAGTTTTGCATTGGGCGTAGATATGGGGAGATGCAGCGCGCACTTGTAGCAGCGCTTGATCATTGTGTTCAGTTTCTTTTTCGACAGGGTGAAGCGATGGTTTTGCACGTTTGCTGGTTTGAGGGGAGAGGGCAGAATACAAGAAAGAGGGAGAGTAATCTGCCTCATTTCCGCATGCGTTCGTATTCTCGCGCTTTGCGCGTCGTGCAGACGCCATCCGCGTTCCAGCGTTCATAAAGCTAATTTATCCTCCCGCGTGAGGGGCAGACGCCACAGCTGGCACCGTGCCAGGGAGCTTCAGCGCGACGGCGACGGCGGGGTGCCGGCCTAAGGAGCTTCGCTCATAAAAAAAAGAGCATGACGTCAATGCCCTCTGTAATCTAAACGCAAAGGCACACGAAGACTTATTAGAACCTCAAAGATTCGCGCACACAATCTCGGAGGCCGTGACGCACCCCTGAAGGTTTATTCTGACCGTTTATTCTGATTTTTCTTACTCCGTGCTTCTGACGATTCGCCGGTGCGGCGTGCATGTCCGCGTTTGCGTTCCCGCGCTCGCACGTGTTCGGCGCGTCTTCCGCGACAGTGCCGACAGCACCTCTTCGTACCTGGGCGGTAGCGTACGTTCGTATCAAACGTCGCGGGGTGAAAATCGGTTCACAACAACCGTACTCCATTTTATTGCAGGCCAACGGGCCTTGGCCGGGACTAAAGTAAACTGCGTATGAACTGTGACCGTTTCACGGACGGTTCACTTATATGGACCGGACCTACGGCACTTCCTCCTAAACTCACCAAGCAACCTTTGCAACTCCATATTTCTTTTGTAAAAGGTGTTCGTGGTTCTCTCCTCGAGTGATCCTTTCTCATGAAATCTGTATCTTCCACCAGTGGCATAGCCAGGGGGTGGCACACCGGACCCTCCCTCCCCCCCCCCCGATTTTTTTTTGGCCATGGCATATAGACCGCAAAATGACACCCGACCACATCTGCCTGCCCGGCTCCCACTCTAAGTCAAGAAGGTGCCCCCCCCCCCCCCCCGCCGAAAAAAATTTCTGCCTACGCCCCTATCTCCCGCTACGCCGGGTTAATACAAAGACAAAAAAGCCGGCAGCTCCCACGCACTGTGGGAATCGATGTAATGCGAAGCAGCCAGGAAGGAGCAAATCATGCTTTATATAATTTGCATGTCATGTTTTACATGTTACGACCTGTCATTTATGTTCGTCATACAGTCACGTCGCGCAATACCAATTTTGGTGCATATCAAGCAAGCGAACTGGATGCAAGCGCACCATGAGCGTTACATGTAAATGGCGTTGTAGACGGCATACATGGCAAGATTTTCATGTTACCATCTGCCACTGATGTTTGTTATACAGTCATGTCACTCAATACCAAATTCGGTGTATATCAAGCTAACGAAACGGCCGCCAGCGCTCCATGAGCGTGGAATGCAACTCTTGTCGCTCATGAATGTCATGATTTCCATATTACCACTTGTCATTTATGTTCGTCACACAGTGACGTCACTCAGTACCAAGTTTGGTGTATATCAAGCTAAAGAAACGGCCGCGAGCACGCCATGAGCGTGGCATGCAAGTCATGTCGCACATGACAAGTCATGATTTCCATATTACCACTTGTCATTTATGTTCGTCATACAGTCACGTCACTCAGTACCAAGTTTGGTGTATATCAAGCTAACGAAACGGCCGCGAGCGCGCCATGAGCGTGGCATGTAAATGATGTTGTTCATGACATGCACGTCATTATTTGCATATTACCACCTGTCATTTATGTTCGTCGTACAATCACGTCACTCAATCCCAAATTTGGTGTATATCAAACTAACGAAACCGCCGTGAGCGCGCCATGAACATGTCATGTAAATCATACTCTTCATGACAAGTTAGTCATGATTTTCTTGATATGACCAGCCATTTATGTTGGTAATACAGTCATGTTATGCCATACCAAATGTGGTATAAATCCCATTAACGATACGGCCAGGAGAGCACAAAGTCGTAGGCAGCTAGATAGATAGATAGCTAGATAGCTAGATACGTTCAAGGTCGCCGAAGTTCGCTAAGAAATACTTCGCATTTAAAAAAAAATGTGTCTGTTTGGGAGGGGGGGGGGGCAATTTACAGTTCGCAAAAAGTCTGTACTGGTGTGTTTCTCGTTCTTTCCCATCGCTATTTAGGTTCTTTCCGATAAAATGTTTTCTGTGCACGTGCGTGTTCGTTCTTTCCGTGTTTCAATGTCGCTAGACTATACGGTCACGTCTTGAAGGAAGCGAAGTATTTAAGCAAGGGCAAAGCGCTGACGATCGTCACAGCCGGTGAGGTGCAGCGTGTCCTGAAGCGTCACACAGGGCAGCCGGCAAGGTCAACAAAGTGGCGAAAGAACAGGATAAAGAAGAGGTGAACAGTGAGAACAGAAAACACAAGGAGGACGGTGCACTCCGCAACTCAGTTGAAATCATGACAGTATACTACTAGCGCGAGAACACACGGACAAGAAAGAGGACGACACACGGCGCTGATAGACTGCGCTAGTAGTATACTGTCATGAATTTCCAACAAGCCCAAGCCGCTACCCTCTGTTCAAATCACCCGCCGCGCCATCACGTAAAACCACCCGCGAATCACTTAAAAGCAAAGGCGTGCGTGCGAGACCACACTTAGCACGAAAAAAAAAAAAATAAGAAGGAATAATAAGCTTGCTCCGTGCTTCTATAATTATAATGTTTGTTGATATTATGTGTGGTTATTATTGCTATCAATAGTTGACTGGGGATATGTTCAAATCACGTGCTGTACGTGAGCGAATCACTTCAAACCAACACCACGTGTGCGGAACCTACGTTCAGCACGAAAAAAATGTCAGCGGTGCCGCGATAAGGTTGTCCCGCGCTTATGTATTTGCGATGTTTATCGATATTATGCGTGGTTATCATCGTTGTTAGTTGTCGACTGGAGCTCTATCGCTTGCCGGATGGAACGGGTGGCCAAAGGTGTGCCCAGGTGTTGTGTTGGTGTTCTGTGGTGTGTCGTAGTAGCCTCAACGGACTCGTAGCTTTGTCTGCGCGCTCAGTGCTGCGTGATCAGCGTGCTTTCGACGTTTCTTGATTACGCACGTTTATTGCGTGATTCACTCGAATGCACCTACTGTGACAGTCCACGGCCCAGTGCCTTGTCGGACGACGACGGCGACTGTAAAGCACAAGCGTGCGCCTCAGCGGATACGTAGGTGAGTTCAAGCAAGTCGCCAAATTACGTAACTTTGCGATCTTATTGCGTGACGACATATATGCAGGTAAGGCAGCCCGGGTGGCGTGTTCAGACAGCAACGATGATGTGCAAGAAAAGGTGTCTAATGGCAAGTATGAATTGCGCTACAGGTAGTATATTTGCTTTTCTATGATGTTTGTTTTACACTTCTAGGGAGTGGTTGCTGTGTGTTTGTCATTCAAGCCTTGTTTTCATCATGCTCCGCTTGTGTTCATCTTCTTCTGCTGTGTGCTTCGCGAGATCATGCCCGCCGCGGTGGTGTAGCGCTTATGGTGCTCGGCTGTTGACGTGAATGTCGCGAGTTCGATCTTAGCCACGGCAGTCGCATTTTTATGCAGGAGAAATGCTAGAGGCCCGTGTACTGTAAGATGTCAGCGTACGTTAAAGAACACCAGATGGTGTAAATTTACGGAGCCCTCCACTACGCCGTGCCTCGTATCGTAGTATTGGCACGTAAAAACTCAAATATTAAATGCGAAGCATTTCTTAACGAACTTCGGTGACTTTGAGCGCATCTATCTATCAGCCGCCTACGACTTTGTGCTCTCCGGACCGTGTCGTTAATGGGATTTATACTAAAATTGGTATAGCGTAATATGACTATGAAGGACATAAATGAGTGGTCATATAATTAAAATCATGACTTGCTTGTCATGAACGGCATTGTTTACATGGCGTGGTCGTGGTGCTCTAGCGGCCGTTTCGTCAGCATATCTACCAAAATTAGTGTGACAAGACATTTCTGCATGACTAACATAAATGAGAGGTAGTAATAATAAAATCATGACCTGCATGTCATGTATAGCATGACATATATGACATGGTCATGGTGAATTTGTGGCTGTTTTGCCAGCTTGACGTGTACCAAACTTGGCATTGAGTGATGTGACTGTACAACCAACATTAATTACAGGTGATAACGTGACAATCATGATATGCATTTCCGGTACAGAATAACTTTCATGACACGCTTATGATGCACTTACGTCCAGTTCGCTAGCTTGATATGCAACAAAATTCTTATGGCACGACACGACTGTATAACGAACATAAATGACACGGTAATTTGAAAATCATTATATCCATGTCATGTAATGATTTACATGCCACGCTCATGGTGTGCTCACTGCTGTTTCGCTAGCTTTATATACAGCGAAATTGGCATTGCGTAACGTATGACGAAATTAAATGACAAGTGGTGATATGAAATAAAGACATTGATGTCATATAAAACATGACCTCCGTGACAAGCTCATGGGGTGCTCACAGCCAGTTCCCTAGCTTGATATACACGGAATTCAGTATTGTGCTATGTGACTTTATCAGAAACACGAATGATAGATGGTGAAACGAAAATCGTGACGTCCATGTCATGTACAACATGATTTACATGCCACGCTCATGGTGCGCTCACAGCCGTGTCGCAAGCTTGGTATGCACCAAAATAGGCATTGCGTGACAGGTCTGTGTGACGAACTTATACTCCATCTCCCAATTACCTTGCAGCACTGCTGAAGCTACGAGGAGTAAACAGGCAGTGTCCTTGCGCAGCACGTAATATAGTCCCGGGCTTAACTCTCATTATCAACGAGGTGCAAGTGCTTTAGCTGTGCTTCTCGCATGACGCGTGACGGCGATACGTGCACGTTAGACCCTTCACGCATGCACTTCGAAATTTGTGAAATAATGAAGAGATTACCGGCTGGTAGCCGTAATAACGACCCTAACCGCGGTGACGTACAGCAACATGGCAGCCCCCATACACCCCAGACTACCCGCTTCGATCCGAATTCGTGCTTTTATTGCGATAGCAATTATATGGACACTCGCGGCTGGTTTTCGCCGTCGGCGTCGGCGTCCGCGTCGGCGTCATTTGCGGTATATGTATATGTATATATATGACCGGCCCCGCCCGTCGTTCGTGAGCGTGAAAAGACGCGAGGGGGGGGCCCCCCTCGAGCGACCTTTGATTTTATGAGCGGGGGCGCGCGCGTTATCTCCCCTTCTCGGCGGCCGACAGCGGGCGGGGGGGGGGGCGACGTTCGATTTTACGAGCGCGGGTGCGGGCGCGCGCGTTATCTACCCTTCTCTGCGGCCGACAGCGGGGGGGCCGGTGTACCCTTCTACGTGCTGCGCTCTCAACGCGAAGAGAATTCTCTTAAACAAGCGTTTTCTAGAGTTGCGTGAGATCGGATCCAAAAAGAGTTAGCTGCCAGCCTCACTTCGTATAACATTACAATTTTTTGCTATCGCATTCATTGCTTCACCCTTGCGGTGAAACTGTGACTTTTATTTACTGGCTCCCTGTCCGGACAGCCAGAAATAAGTGGTATAAACTGTCATCGCTTAGTCTTATTTAACGCTGAGGGCAAATAATCAGGTATCTTCTTTCGCAATTATTTATATCGCTCGTTTGTTTTGCTGCTACTAGGACTACTGAGGCGATGCCAAGCCGTAAAAGTGGTTTGATGTTAACTGAGCAGATGTCGCCACAACATTAGCGTCGGTGATGCGTTGACGATGCGAAACACCCTGAATGTCTATATTGTTTTTTGTGCCAATGATTTGCTGTTCCACTCAAGAATGGTACGTGATTGCTGCTGAAAGGGCGTCGAGCGTGCTGACAAAAAACTCGGTGAAAACGCCAGTATGAACGCTGTTATAAAAAGAACCGCGTTCCTCACAAACGCCAGCGAACACGCCCTGCACGAGTGGGTTTCTGAGAAACGGCGAGGTGGCGTTCCCGCAGAGGTTTTTGCGTTTTGTACTAACTGGAGGGAGTAAGTATCGACAAGGAAGGCGAGCCGACGCCAAAGAGACGACGAGCAGACGACGCGACGCGGATGAACACGTCTCGAGGATGCTTTCGCCTTTCCTATTGGCTAGCAAGCCCTGCAGCTTCCACAGTGCTGCAAGGTACTTCTGAGATGGAGTATAGATGAAAGGTGGTAGCAGGAAAATCGTGACATGCATGACATTTATGACATGTATGAGATGCCACGCTCACAGTGTGCTTGCGACCGTTTCGCTAGCTTGATATACACCGAAACTGGTATGGTGTGACGTGACTGAATGACGAACATAAATGACAGCTCTTAACATGTTAATCATGACATGCGCGTTATGTACAGCATAATCTACTCCTTGCTGGCTGCTTCACATTACATCGATTGCCAAAATGCTTGGGATCTGCTGGTTTTTGTTATCATCACGAGATCATCGCGTGAAGCAGTTGTGCAATGGCCTGTTACATTTGAAAAATATGTGCTTGCTTTTCAATTTACTGGTTGCCCCGTACATTTTCTGTCAGATAAATGCAACGGTAGTAATAAACTAACATGAAAATCGACTATAATTGAGTAGATGGAGACACAGATACACACAAAATGCTTGTCGAGCTGCCCAAAAGGATATGGATGGATGGATGCTATGAGCGTCCCCTTTATAACGGGGCGATGACATGTCTGCTACCAGGCTCGAAGAAAAAAAAAAAACTTCCTTGTTTCATGTTGGCCTAATGCCTTATCTACATTGATTAAATCTATGTTATAATACCAAAAAATATAAATTCACGGTCCATCTCTCTGCCTCTTAAGGCAGAATGACCTTATATTTCCCCATTATTTATTTTTGTACTTTATCTCTTCTTTTCTGCCACCAATACTCTAACCGTCTCTTACTTATTTCTATCGCGGACGTGTTCAGCTTTCCATTGTTGTCCCTAAAACCCAAGGCTTCATGTAGACACGTGCCCACACGTATACCTGGGTGATTATCGCCACATTCAATCAGTACATGTTCCATCGTTTCCTTAGTTCCCCCCACAGCATGTACATTGTTGTTCTTCGTTACTGAATCTCGCTTTATAACTACGCGTTCTAAGGCAGCCCGACCTTGCTTCAAACAGTAAAGCGCTTCCCCTTGAATCATCATAAAACCTTTCCCTGCTTATTTCGTTTTTTCCCTTTCGGTAGTTACTCAGAGCCGGCTTCTTTTTCCCTCGCTGTCATCCAATAAGTCCTCTCCACCCCTCTGACCTTCCACCTAATGCCCTTGTTGCCATATCGCCCGCACTGCTAGCCGTATATTTACTGGTGAGTCTCCTAGTTCTTTTTCTCCACTGCGTGTCAACGCTTTTTCTATACAAATACCTAAAAACCTTCTCTGCCCGTCTACTCTCCTTCATTTTCCTCAGCCTCTCTTCGAATCTCATTTTGGTCTGAGCTTGCCTCACTTCAAAGCCTGTCCAACCCATATCACCCTTTACAGCCTCATTTGTCGTCTTCCCGTAAGCGCCCAACGCGAGGCGGCCCACCGTCCTTTGATTTACATCCATTCCTGATTGCACCTCTGAATTCATGCACACCACTGAGTTCCCAAATGTAAGCCCCGGAACTATCACACCCTTCCACAACCATCGAAGCACCTCGTACCTATTGTATCCCCATAAAGCTCTGTGCTTCATAATTGCAGCATTCCTCTTTCCCTTTGCTACCGATGCTTTCTCTTGTACCTCCATATATCTATCCCCCTCATTTACCCATACTCCGAGGTACTTGTACTCGCTTACCCTCGGTATTTTTTGGCCCTGTATTAAGACCACATGGTCTTCGTGATCATTGAATACCATGAATCCACATTTTGTTGCACTAAATCCTAGTCCTAGAGCCTCGCATTCCCTTCCGCATATATCTGCCAGTCGCTGTACATCATCTTGACTGTCCGCAAATAAGACAATATCATATTGCCAGACAATATCATTCATATCTCTGGTTGTGTCGCCATCTACCGTGCTGCACTCGTTCTAGCCATGATAAATAGCATAATTGTTCTATGGTGAGGCTTTCAGCCCGGCTGTACTAGGTGGGGGCGCGTAGCACTTCATTCAGAGGTCTCAAACTCACTTCAGCTGATAAGCCGCAGTCGCCAAATTTAGTCTCCCGGAAATTCAGCGACAGTGGAAAACGTGGGAGCAGAAAGGAGGCGAGGAGAGGGGGGTTAAAAAAATCTAGGTTAGTGTTGCCATTTCAAAGAAGGCCTTTTCTATATATCATATTGTTGACGATGGGACATGTTTATTTACAGAATGGCCCAGCTACCCAGCTGCTGAGCAGCACGCCTACTGGCTGAACATCCTTAGTGACCCACCCGTGTCTGTGCGCAGCTTGACGCTGCCTACCACACGTCAGCCTCAGTCACTATCTCTACTGTCCTGGCCACGTCTTTCATCTCCACCACGGGGAAACTAGCTGATGCGGCTGATGGAGGTGAGGTCACTGAACGTACCATTTTGACAAATGTATACCCCGTGCCTCCACCACAATTGTGGCAATGGAACGCATTTATTTACAGAATGTAGAATGAATGCAGTGGTACAGCTTGGAGCTAACAGCAGGTCACCGAGCCGCGACCAAGTGCTGTTCGGTTCTCATCCTCTTCATGTACTCTCCGACAGCATGTTTCACTATGTTTGTCATTTCTATAGGAGATTTGATGTCAGATTTAGAAAAACATATCGACATTGATGTGTAGATAATTTTGCATAATACACAAGGGCAATGCCACCAGGGTCTGTTAAACGAATAAAAAAATTGTATATGGCGACGTGAATTAACTAGGTCATGTGATGTCGAATGCACAAACCAAACTGTTCTCATGAGCATGCATTGTACTGTAGCACTGTTTGTTTAGTTGTTAAAGATACAAAACAACAAAGTTAGCAGCCCAATATGGAGGCACCAAAACTCATCAGTAATATAGCTTATAGAATGACCGAAATCGAAGCACCGATAGTCAAGTATCGTTTTAATTTTAAGGTTATGTTTAAGCATTAGGTGACTACGTGGGGTACCTTACGAAAAAAATGCTTCGTCTAGCCTGGCTGTGTAGCTCACAGACATATTTATTAACTTATGAAATAAATCAAAGAAAATATGGTGCGAGGACAGTCGTATGAAAGCTGGGCTGCTGGCTAGAGATACATGGGCCGTTTGTTTAAGACCTTTGATTTAGCTGGGCAGGAAACTTGAGGGAAGGCAATACATTTGTGTGAATCATTTAGTGGGCCAGTAGTAACAGTAAGTGTGCATGTACAACTGCAAGCTTAATTGGAAGTAGTAAAGCATGTATATATAAATTATCATTGACAGACGTGTGTCGGTCCAGTTAAATTTATTAAGCTACTGCATGCTGTGCTTCATGCTCTATTTGCCTGGGAAAAAATGGTGTCAGTTATTAGTCCTGTCAATACATGTCTGATGAAACATGTTCTTTCAAATATCAATTCTTTTAATAGTGAAGTAGCACTATTGCAGAAGCTTCTTATCATAAATGGTTCAGGCTGTGCTGTTGTATAAGTAACATTACTCGATTGTGTGGTACCGTATTTTTCGCTTTCATTTGTGCTTTGCTAAAGAAGCATGAAGCCAAAAGGGGGGTCTTATGTGCAGAATTCACAACCAAGATGTTTCAAAGACAGTGGTGATAGTGCTACATTAGTTAAATAGTTAACACAGTTATTAATTGGAGAATGTCATTTCTTATATATCTACATGTTTTCTCGTCACAGAATTCTGGAGAATTCGGTTACTAATTTTGTGGCGGGCCAAGCACTATGATATTGAACAGACGACACAAGGGGAATGAAATAAGGGCTCGTTTTCCTTGTTAGACACAACCTACTGAAGCAAACTCTTGATGAAGCCAAGGTAGGGGCGAATATCTTAGTTTTAATTGTACTGGGGTAATTATGACAAATTCAAAGGATTTAAAGTCAACGAAAGAGACACTTGCTGCAGCCAGGGACTGGATCTGCAACCTTTGGATAGTGCATGTAATGCTGCACCAGTGGTACTACGGCGGTGGTAGTTGTCTCATCCTTCCCCTTGGGCACCTCGTGTGTAATCTCAGCAGTGCCTGCTAGTGCCACTTCTGGCCAATGAACCCTCGTATACTACCTGAAGCCATCAAGTCTGCCGTGACAGGACCCTAGCTATGAAAGGATGAAATAAGTGAGGTGAATTAAGGGCTCATTGAATTAAAGACACTTGTAGTGAACAGGACGAAGCCTGCATATCAGTTGACTTTAGTGTAAAGGTTGGTTTTTTGAAGAGTTTAAAACTGGGCATGTTGGCAAAACATACTCAAGATTTAAAACTATGCAAGAGCAGCAGAGGTCGCAGAAAAAATAACACAGTGCTCAATCTTTCTTGTACCCTCTGGTGTTCTTACACTTCTATTAAATCTTGAGCTATCTTGAAATCTTCACATTCATGATGAAATACAATAAGGTTGGCACGTTACGATCCTCTGTGCACGTAGACCACACTTTGATTAATTTAATAATGTGATGAGAGCACTGATTGAGCTTTCTATGCAAATAACTTATTTGGCAAGCTGCGTTTTTCATCCTTTGTTTTACCCAAGTGTGGGAAAGCTTGACATAAAATCCATAAATGCATTTGGCTGCAGAATTGATTACTGCCCTCATAGTGGCTCTTAATGCATCCTGAGCTCACCATTCAAGGTAAAATTTTGTATATCAACATAGATCTGTGTTTAGCTACCATTTTTGGTATGTACTACTTCTGTACTGTAAGGCCTTTTGTGCAGAAGTTGATGGAATGTTTTTTTATGCATGTACCCAGTGTAGACGACTGACTGTTCAAAGGACTGAAGCAATGGAGAGCTTGCTGTGGAAGATGGGAGCATTCTTCTATAGGTCTGGACAAGTCCATATTAAGTGGTAGGTATTTGTTTCTATGTCTACAAATGGGTAGTTCAGATATTTCTGACCAATTGTGAGATGAAGTCGAGAAGAGTAGCTTGGCCTTGTTGGTACATAATGTGAGTAAAATAGTGCACACTTAGACAATGACAGAGTAAACATCATGACGCAAGCACTATCAACTAATGTTATTTGAAATAGCAGAGAAATATGTGAGGTGAGTGCACGCGTCACACCGGCATCGCTGCTAACAATCTGAAATCGGCACAAGGAAAGTAAGTTGATTTTCAGACAACCTAACAGAAGGCGTCCTAACATACCTCTTGCCTAACCTCTCAATCATTTTGGCTCCTATTGTCTCAAGGTCTGTGCTTTCTTTACTCTTCAGAATCCCATCAACTTCATCAAATTCAGGCTGACATCCTGACGTGCTGTAGTGCATAGCTAGCAGACCCTAGTTTGCAACGGTCTTCTCTCATCTTGTGGAATGGCTAATGTAGAACATTTCACAACGCAGTGGGATCCAATACACAGCATGATCAATACATTTAACAAGCGTAGGTGTGTGTTTCTCTGAGCATGTCACCAGCCACTCCGTCTCAGGCACCCTACTATTGCAAAGGCTGAAGCATTTTTGAGGGGCACTAAACAAAACAGGTACGTCAACGTGACCAGCAATCTGTCAGATTATGCACAACATCATGCATGTCAGGTGCTACAACAATGAGCTCGATAGTGCGGGAAGATAATTTGTGAAATAAACTTTCGACCACTGCTACCTGTAGATTACTCAGACAACCAGCTTCCAGCAAGTGACATCCTCGAAACCAAAAACAAACGCGGTTTTTGCAGGCACATGATGCCCTGTGACAGCGGCCCCTTTTCAGTTTTGGTATGGTTTACTGCATAGCATTATTTCATTGTGGCAGAGCCAATTTAGGTACATCTCTTGTTCGTGAGATGGTTGTAAAGCTTTGGTTGCAGTTTTATACGACATGCATGCAAGCATGCTTTTCCCAGACTTGCATAATGGAAGAGCACACATGCTTAATTGTGGTTGCAGACCATACAAATTATTGACAAGCAATTGAGATCAAATAGGTGCGGCACTTTAGTTTGACCATTCTTTGCCAGGGAGAAAGAAAAGGCACCTATTCCACAGTGCATGCTGTGTTAATTTAGGACCCCTCACCTTACTCTCAGTGCAAGGGCTCGCTCAACTTTTAATAGCCCACAACGTCACCAAAATCCGTGGCTGAGAACCTGTGTACTAGGCTTTTATCTAATACTTATGTTCATTGAATGGAACGCTATTCCACGCTTGCAAAAGCAAGGCATATGTATTAGTTTTTTCATTGCTCCTGTTTGTAGTGATTTATTCTTAGGCAAACTTGACAGTGTACAGTCTTACTCATACTACCAGTTCAGTTCAGTTTATTTACCTTAAGGGCCTCCCAAAGGAGACATTACATAAGGGGTGGGTTAGCAATCTTTCACATGATTAACACATTAAAAATAATTTCCTATAGATTATTTACATGTTGAAACAAGGATGGCCAGGTAATAGCGGCAATGTCAGCAGGAAGGCCTTTCCAGTCTTTGACCGTTTTAAAGGCCATAATATTTGTGGGTGTCTTTCTGTATTTCATTAACGATGACTCGAGCTCTCTTGAGATGAGTGCTTGTAGCATTTTTATACTGCGCGAGTGCCCGATGTTTCTTGATTTGACATTTGAGCTTCTTGCTGAGGGAAAATTAAGATTTCTCGAGATAATGTTTCATTGTAGCCATCACCGCACCTGCTGTTGTTATAAACCTTGAGCGAACAATCCTTTGATGCTGTTCCTTTCGTCGCATTCCAGGCTGGTAGACAGGAACATTGCTAACATGGCCTTCCGTAATGCTATGTTGAAAATGTGTCTGCATTTGACTGTTCAGGCACTTCGGATTAAGGTAACTTGATTGCTGGAAGCTGATTATTTAAGTAATCTACAGGTAACAGTGGCAAGAAGTTTACTTCACAAATCATCCTATCAGTGCGCTCACACTGCCAAGCGCACTGACAGGAGACAATGTTGTTGTGGCTTACATGCACGAGATTGCTCTTAATCTCAAGAAAATTGTTGGTCGCTTTGATGTATCTGTTCTGTTAAGTGCCCCTCGAGAACTTTTCAGCCTTTACAAAATTAGTGTGCTTGGGAAGGAGCCGTCGGTGACATGCTGGAAGTAACATAGATCTAAGTTTGTTTCATTTGCTGACCATTCAATTTATCTGATTTCGCTGAATTGTAGAATGTTCTACAGTGGCAACTCTACTAGGTGCCTTAATGGTCATTGAGAGCATTGTGGCAATGAAGAAAAACGCAGACGGTCCTATAGCCATGCAATTTGGCTCGTGGTAATGTCAGCATGAATTTGATGAATTTGACGTGATTGTCAAAAATGAAAAAAACAAAGTTATTCTTGAGGTGACTGAAGCCGAAATGATTGAGTGGTTGGGCACACGGTGTGTTAGCACACCTTCTGTTAGTTTGCCCGGAAGCAACTTGCATGCCTTTGTGCCAATTTCAGATGGTTTGCAGTCATATCTCTGTGACATGCACACTCACCTCACCCATTTGTGTACATACGTCTTTGTCTGCTGTTTCCAATAAACATTTGTTATAGTTAGCACTGGTGCCGTGTTGCTTTCTCCATCCCTGTCAAAATGTGTGCTATTTCGCTCACCCAGCTGACATGATTATTGCACCTATTTAGTGAGGAACTCCAAGACAGGAAACAGTATGTAATAGCAAGTGCTTGTCATATTGTTCAAAGATACAACGTTGCAACATGCCTGCAGCCTAGTCTGCACCTTAACAGCTCTTGCAAACAGTTGCAAAGTTGCACAGACTTCACCTCGTTGTTCTGGGTTTCAGAGAATGTGGCCAGTTGGACCAGTGTGATGTGATGTGTACCCAAAATAAATGTGTTCTGAATGGCGCTCACCATTTATACACTTGAGCTCTAATAAATAACCAAGGCTATTACGCTTTAATACAGCCTCTACAATAGAAATCTCGCGTTTTTTGTATGCCGCATGCTTTGTGCCGCTTACAAGTTGCCTCACTGGTCGCTTGAACCGATCCTGTCAGTCTCTTGTCATTTTTGAATGACACGAGCTTGTTTTCTGATGGGCTCGGGAACTTAGTAACGTTGCCAATAAAGTTGCGCCCATGGCAGTAATTTCGTAAGCATGTTTACAGCCTCGCTGGCGTCTGTGGTGTAGTTATTACTGCAGTCAAATTCGTTGTGCTCCTTCGGTTCTGTTTGCATTTCCTCTTTAATAGTATGTGGCTCTGCTCCGTTTAGAGATTAGAGTCATTTTTTCGCTAGATTCATTACAGAAACCCCTAGACAACAAATTCGAAACATAGCTCACACACATCACCTATAAGGTGATGTGTGTTGCTCTCGGAATGAAACTTAATACACAGAGCGAAAGTTTCGTTCCCAAATGGTGGAAAAAAGAACATTCTAAATTTTGCTAATGATATATGATATCAATATCTGCGCGAGTAAAGAGAAGTGGGTGAAAGCGTGCCTAAGCTATGCCTTGCTAATGTCTGCAATTGACTGCACTTTCATGTGGGACAGCCACTCAAAGATGGGCCAAGAATGACTCTCTATACTCCATCTCAGAAGTACCTTGCAGCACTGTGGAAGCTGCAGAGCTTGTTAGCCAATGGGAAAGGCGAAAGTCTCTCAAGACGTGTTCATCCGCGTCGCGTTGTCTGCTTGTTGTCTCTTAGGCGTCGGCTCGCCTACCTTGTCGATACTCGCTCCCTGCAGTTAATGTAACACGCAAAAAGCTCTTCGGGAACGCCACCTCACCGTTTCTTTCATGTTCAGACAGCTACTTATACAGGGCGCGTTGGCTGGCGTTTGTGAAGAACGCGTTTTTTTAAATAGTAGCCTTCATATTGGGGCTTTCACCGGGTTTTTTTTTTGATAGCACCAAACGCATTTAGCGCTACAAACCTAGCTTCTTTCGGAAAATACTGGATGTTTGATCTACAACGCTCCGCAGATTGAGTCGACGCACTTTCAGCAGCCATCACATACCGTCGTTGAGCGGAACAGCAAAGTATTGGCACAGAAAACAATATAGACATTCAGGGTGTTTCGCATCGTCAACGCATCACCGGCGCTAAAGTTGTGGTGCCATCTGTTCAGTTGACGTCAAACCACTTTTACGGCTCGGCACCACCTTGGTAGTCCTAGCAGGATCAAAACAAACGAGCGATCTAAATAATAGCGAAAAAAGATACCTGATGATTTGCCCGCAGCGTTAGATGAGACTAAGCGACGACAGAATATACCACTTATTTCGTGCTGTCCAGGCAGAGAACCAGTGAGAAGAACGAAGTAGGATGGAAGCGGGCGGCCTGGGCTCTATGGGGGGCTACCATGTTCGTGTGCGTCATCGCGGTTAGGGTGGTTATTACAGCTGCCAGTCTGTAATATTTCAGAAAACGCGAAGTGCATTCGGGAAATGCCTAACGTAACACGTATTGCTGTAACGCGTCATGCAAGAAGCATCGTTAAAACCCTCGTACCTTGTTGATAATGAAACAATTACGCCCGGAACTATATTACGTGCTGCGCAAGGACACTGCCTTTTTACTCCTCGTAGCTTTGGCAGTGCTGCAAAGTAATTGTGAGATGGAGTGTAGAATCTGATTTCTTGTGTCACTGTCTCTTATTAAGATGGCACCTTCACCTGCTTTTTTATTATATATTTTTCACACTTCCTTGGTGAAAGTAGGATGCTCAGAACTAATGAAACGAGTCAAACCTTTTTTTTCCATCAAGCCGTCCAGCTAACTACTTTTCAGTGTGCAGTTCCATTTTCTATAAAGCACTTCAAAAACTTTTCCACTGAAATACGTATAATGCACGCTCCCTCATTCTGTGAAGCAGTGTGAAGCAAAAGGGCATCTGAGCTTCTCCGGATTTTTAATCTTTGTAGTGCATGCTTGAAAGCTTCTGGGTGTTTTGTCACGTCGGCTGCATTACTAAGCAACTGAGCTCAAAGTTGTCATGAACAGAAAAAAAAAGCCATGAGCGAGAACAAATAAGACGTGTAGTTTATTTTGTTAGTGGTCGTTTTGATCGAGTGCTTGGTCCTATACAAGTTATACCTGACTCTGAACATGACAATGAAACTATTGCTTCGGAAGCTAGACAGCATGTCAACGTCAGTGTCACAGAATGCAAAATGCTCCTGGGAGGTTGTGTAGCTAGCGTTGCTGCATACTGCAACAGTACATGGAATAAGTCAGTGGAGAGCAAAGCCAAGTTCCCATTAATAAAAACAGGAGCCTCTGAGACATTGATTCCATTGTCAGGCATTGAGTTTCTCGAGCCTGACGAGCAGGGGCGTGCGTGGCTTATGAACTCCGAATGAAATGTGTTATCTTTAATAATGTGCTACACAGTGTGCTGCAAGATAAAGTTGGGTAGCATCAACACGCTTGCATTGGGCTTATGATGCCGTCTATGACACTCTGTCATAGTGCATTTTGAGTTAACTTGTGAAAACATTAGCAAAGGACGATTCGCAGCACTGTCCACCCACAACTCCTTGGCGTGATGTGGGAGCAGAAACAAACTTTGTTCCACATGTACACCTTAGCAATGCCTCATTGCTTATGTTTTGACTTGCTTATTTCATGTTGCATGTGTCTTGTCTTGTGCAGAAAGGTTAAATGTCACAGAACGTATTTTTATCACCTCTTTAGCCTTTTAATTTGGCACTTTTGATAATAACTAACACCCCTCCTAAGCTAGTCTCTGTTCGAATCTGTTCATGGCCATTGCACGTGGCCAACAGTTAGTGTGCAAAATCTTATTTTCACTTTTACCTTGCTTTCTCGCTTTCAAGATCACCCTTTGCTTGAGCAGTTACGTATGTCTGATTTTAGTATGATAATCTAGCATTTCAGCTGAACTTAATGTCTCCCATTGGTGTCCCTTTAATGTCGCCTGCACAGAAGTCATTTGGATTTTATTTATGTGTGTTCTGTCCAAATAAAACGCCGGCCGCGTCGCTTCGGCGTCGCTAGCGCGAGCTAATAGGCGCGCGTTCGATATGAATAAAGATTCATTCTTGCTGGCACCTCACGCCTGTTCAGACGCTCCTGTTTTTGTTGCGTCGGCACGAAGCTTTCTCGGACGCCCTCGTCTGGGAAGCACTCGCACCGTACGCCTGACTGAATGCTTATCCTGGCTAAATAGAATAACTGGCGACGAGGATGGGATTAGCCGCAGCAGCAACTCGGTGCGACGGCTAGGGGAACACGGCGTACGACTGTGTGAACGCGGACTAGCGCAGAAGCAAGAACGAGGCCAAGGACGGAGTGGTCGCCAGAAGAGATAAGTGGACTGCTTCTTTACAATGGCTACGCCTCATGTCTCTAGTCGTTTAGGGAGCATGTCGGAGTTTGATCCGAAGGCAAACAACATAAAATCGTACTTCGGAAAGTTCGAAAACTTTATCGATGTCAACGAAGTACCGGCAGCAAAAAAACTTGCTGTTCCTCAATGTGGTGGGCGCTCAAACGTACGAGGAACTTAAGAAAATTTTGGTTCCCGAAAAACCCACCGACAAAACGTTCGGCCAAGTGCGAAAGTTGTTAGAGGACCACTTCAGTCCACAATACTCAGTCATAGCCGAACGCTGCAAGTTTAATAGGCGAGTGCAGCAAGAAGGCGAAAGCATCAAAGATTTCTTGACGGAACTCAAGCATTTGGCCAGGAACTGCGAGTTCAAAGATTTTCTCAATGATGCTCTGAGAGATCGGCTGGTAGCAGGGTTACGCGACCCAGAGACGCAAAGGGTTCTTTTCGCAACAGAACGCTTAACTTTTGAAGGCGCCTGCAAAATCGCACTCGAGAAAGAATTGGCCGACCGCCAAACGAAGGAACTACGCGTAGAAGAGGCGAGACCGATGGAAGTTAATGCGGTGCGTCGAAGTTTCAAGGGAAAAAACCCTGCGTCCAGTGATGAGAAGGATTGCTCAGCTAAGAAAAAGAGCGTCTGTCATCGTTGCGGAAAAGGCCATGATCCAGCTAGATGCTGGTACCGAAACGCGAAGTGCCGAGCATGCGCAAGGACCGGACATTTGCAAGTAATGTGTCAAGTGAATAAAAAAGGCTCGGTAAACTGCATCGGAGATTCGGATGAAGAGTCTGAGGAGTCCCCAGATTTATCATGTCATATTATGCGCATCAGGAGGAAAACGGGGCTACGAGGTATTGATAAATATTGAAGGAACGCCCATACCAAAGCACTTGGACACTGGCGCAGCAGTTACTCTTATGCCCGAAAGCGTTTTCAAGGAGAATTTCACGCAGCTAAAATGCAACCGTTCAAAAGCTTCTCTCAGGACGTATACAGGAGAACCATTAAGATTGAAAGGAAAGGCAGATGTCAGGGTAGAACATAACGGACGCAGCGAGACGATGCCACTCTACGTGGTAGAGGATCAGAAGAAGCGTCTGCCAACGCTTCTTGGCCGTGACTGGGTAGAAAAAATTGCAGCTTGACTGGAAAACAGTGTACGCAGTTGGAGAAGAGATAAAAGTGAATTCGCTACGCGAGAGGTTTCCAGAGGTATTCAGTAGCGCGCCGGGAATAGTGACGAACTTTGAAGCAAGAATTGCCATAAAAGCAAACAGTAGGCCAGTATACTGCAAGGCACGGCCAATTCCATTTGCTCTTAAGGAAGAAGCCGCTGCAGAACTGCAAAGGTTGGAAAAAGACGGAATCATAAATCGAGTAATGCAGAGCGATTGGGCCACACCAATTGGGGGTAGTTCCTAAGCAGGGAGGCGGCATAAGGCTCTGCGGAGACTATAAAGTAACCATAAATCAAGTATTGAAGACAGATTCCTACCCACTCCCTCTTCCGGAAGATTTGTACTGGATGCTTGCGGGTGGCAAGGTGTTCTGTGTGTTAGACCTATCCTCCGCTTACCAGCAAGTGCCGCTTAGTGAGGATGCAAAACCGCTCCTGACTGTGAATACACATCTTGGATTGTTTGAGTTTCAACGACTACCATTTGGAATTGCAAGTGCACCGACTATATTTCAAGCAATGATGGATAAGGTGCTAGAAGGCATCCCTCAAGTCGGCTGCTACATAGATGATGTCATTGTCGCTGGAAGCAACACAGAGGATTGTTACAACACAGTGGCCAAGGTTTTAAACGGCTGAGTCACTACAACCTCACCCTCAAGGAGGCGAAATGCCAATTTTTTCGTGAATCGGTGATTTACTTGGGACACAAGGTTTCCGCAGACGGAATCTACCCGACATCGGCCAAGATCAAGGCAATTCAAGACGCCCCAGAGCCGACGAACCTTACAGAATTCAGCGCATATTTGGGACTTCTCAATTTCTACGGAAAGTTTTTAGCGGACTTAGCCACGGTAGCTGCGTCTCTGTACGAGCTATTAAAGAAAGAGCAGAAGTTGTGCTGGACAAAAGAATGCAAGCAGGCATTTGAAACCACTAAGACTATGATCTGCGACAGTGAAATCCTCACATTTTACGACGTCAGGAAGCTGTTGGGACTCAGCTGTGACTCTTCAGCCTACGGTCTCGGAGCGGTGATTTTTCACGAAATGCCCGATGGAAGCGAGAGGCCAGTAGCGTTTGCCTCCCGGACATTGACAAGGAGCGAACGCAATTACGCACAAGGGGGAAAAGAAGCTCTCGCCATCATTTTCGGCTTGAGACGTTTTCATCGCTACTTGTATGGCCGGCACTTCAACCTTTACACGGATCATCAGCCTCTTCTAGGGCTGCTCGGACAAGATAAACCAGTACCACCGCTTGCAGCAGCAAGAATTCAACGGTAGGCGATGACGCTGGCTGCATACCAATACCATCTTAAATATAGAAGCGGAAAGAATATGCAAGTAGCTGATGCCTTATCAAGATTGCCGCTACCGGTGGAAACGCATGACGACGGACCTGAATGCTTGGCCGTTTTCGATGCCACACCACTCACTGTGACACAGGTTGCAAAAGAAACTACAACTGACCTTGTTTTAAGGGCGGTTGTCAAATATACACTCACAGGATGGCCAGCCAGGTACCCTAGTGAATTGCAAGCATTTTGGAGGCGCAAAGATGAACTGTCGATTGAACAAGATTGCCTTACCTGGGGTAACCGAGTCATTGTGCCCAAGAGCTTGCAACCCGATGTTCTGTCCCTACTGCACGACGGACACCCGGGTATGACACGGATGAAGATGATAGCTCGCTCTTATGTTTGGTGGCCTTCCCTGCATAGGCGTGCGCAGGGTTCCCTTTCAGGGGGGGCAAGGAGGGGCGAAAGTTCATCGCAGCGCCCCCCCCCCTTCCTATTAAGTCAATGTATGGGGCAGAATTTGAGCCCCCCCTCTCTCAAGTGACTAGGGGGGGGGGGGCGGCCGCCCCTCTGCCCCCCTCGTGCGCACGCCTATGCTTCCCTGGACAAGGACATCGAAGATGCAGTACGAAACTGTCATATTTGTCAAAGTGTGCTTCCAGCCAAAACCGCCGGTCCATTGCAACCCTGGCCCTATCCTACAAGAGTTTGGCAACGCGTTCATGTCGACTACGCTACAAGGGATGGCTCCAATCTGCTGGTTCTGGTCGACGCCTACTCAAAGTGGATGGAGGTGTTCTGCCTACCTGCGACAACTAGTGCAAAAACGATGCAGTGTTTAAACAACCTCTTTGCAGCATATGGCTACCCAGAGGAATTGGTGACGGATAATGGTCCACAGTTTACCTCAGACGAATTTCAAGAGTTCCTGCGACGACGCGGAATTAAGCATACGCGGACGCCTCCATACCACGCCGCTTCCAACGGAGCTGCAGAAAAGCTTGTGAGAACAACCAAGACGGCACTTCTGAAGCAAGTACTGGCTGACGACGCTGCGGGGTTAAAGCGTACTATGCAGGAGCGTCTCTGCAATTTCTTGCTGTCATACCGAAATACACCAAATTCGGTTACGGCGAAGACGCCAGCTGAACTCTTCTGAAAGCGTTCGCCCCGTGTCAAGTTGTCTCTACTGATACCAAGCTTTGCAGATAACATGTTGCAGCGTCAGAGCAAAGAAGCTGAGCGACGTAACTACCGAAGAGGGTCGGCCGAGTACTTCTCAGTTGGTGGCAAAGTATTTGTAAAGACGGTGAGAGGTGAAGTAGAATCTTGGCAGGAGGGAATTGTTGAGCAAGTGGTCAGCCCAGCTACGTATCTTGTAAATATCGGAGACTACGTGTGGTTCACCCATGTGGACCACTTGCGAAAACGATGGACTAGTGCAGCTATCTACCACCACCCTCAACCGAATGGCACAGAAGTTTGTGAGGACATAACCGTCCGCGAACCCTCGCACTCCGAGCCTTCTTCAGAAGGAAACAATGTAATTTCAGGTAGTGGCCTTAATGAAGGCACTTCACGGGGGGGTGTTTCGGGACGAACACCACGTGCAAGTTCATGACGACGTCGACGAGGACGATGTACCTCACCCAAGAACAACAAAGGCGACAGCGTCTACTTCGGTTAATGACCCATGCAGCAACCGTACCCGAAGGCCTCCCGACAGATTTCAGCCTGGAGACATCAAGAAAAACTCTACTTAGACCAGCGACCTTTTCTTTTGTTAAGGAGGGAAGAGTGTTCTGTCCAAATAAAACGCCGGCCGCCTCGCTTCGGCGTCGCTAGCGCCAGCTAATAGGCGCGCGTTCGATATGAATAAAGATTCATTCTTGCTGGCACCTCACGCCTGTTCAGACGCTCCTGTTTTTGTTGCGTCGGCACGAAGCTTTCTCGGACGCCCTCGTCTGGGAAGCACTCGCACCGTACGCCTGACTGAATGCTTATCCTGGCTAAATAGAATAATGTGGAAATTACATTTCACTTGTACAGGGGTTTTGGGGCCCTTTTCTTTTATGAGTTTGGGCATGCTGCGGATGCATCAAAATATAAATACTTCTGCTGTGTGGCTCATTTGTTTTTGCAAGGTAGATGCAAAATTCAATTTTGGCAAAGATTGCCTTCTTTCTTTTGGTTCAAGTGTTTTGATCGTTTTTGTTTCTTCTCTTTTCAGTGAGCCAAGGTGCGAACAGTTCATTAGTATAGTTAGGAAGAATAAACCCCCCTCTTTGTGCGTTCATAGCAGTGCGATGTTCACTGTTTACTTGGCAAGAAGTAGTATGTATACTTGCTTCCCACCACACCTATATACTGTTTCACACTTGATACGAAGCACAGTGAATGCTACAACATTTGCTGAAAAATATGTGTGCCAACCAGTTCATTTTGTTGCTTTACAGTCACCATTGTGCTCAACTTGACACCACACTGTACACAAAAAGCTGTAATAATAGGTGTGTGGTGAAGAAGGTTATGGTGCTCTACATGCTGCTACCACAATGGTTATTGACTGATGCCAGCGGAAGCTTCTTCCTTGCTGCGAAAAAGTTGTTAGACATCCCGCAGTGACGGTGATGGAAATTTCCACTGGACGTTAACACAATAATTGTAAAAAGACATGCATGTACACATTGCACCTGGCAGACTAGAAAGAAATATCATGGGTGCCAACCAAAAAAGTGTTGTCAAAAATAAAATGACGTTTCGGCTTCGGAAGCCTTGTTCACCCAATACATGAATTTATTTTCGACAACTTTTTGATTGGTGCCCATTATTTTTCTTTCTACGTTGCCATTACATCCCGACAAGACGAGATTTCGTGAAATTCTCAAATTTACGCATTGCCCCTGTTGAAACTTCTTTATATTTGGTCTGCCAAATCATTTATTGAGCTGAACAGCAATATATCATCTTCGAATTGCCAGACTCTTTGTAATTAGCATCCAACAATGTTTTCACTGAAGTTTCATCTTGATATTTTTTCAGACCCACGACTTCATGAAGCCAAACCACATACAATTTTTGTATGTGGTGCCAGAAATTGTCAGTGAAAATAACACCAAATATAACGACACTTAGCCGCACATACGTTTTAACGGGGGAAATGTGTACATGCATGTCCTTTCTCATGACTGTTGTGTTAAACATCCAGTTTAAGTTTTAGTCACCATCACTGCATAATGTGTTTGTTCTCTTTCTATGAACTTCTTCACCGCGAGTAGCAGCTGCCGCTGGCATCAGTACATAACCAAGCGGTAGCTGCATGTAAAGCACCGTAACTTCCTTCCCCATGCAGCACCCATTAATAGTACTTTTTCGGTACAGTGTTGTGTCAAGGGGTGCACATTTGTCACTGTAAAGCTACAAAATGCACTCTTTCGCACATACGATATTCTTCATTACATACAAAATTCTAAGGAGACGTTACACAGGCGCTACAATAGCGCCTGTATCGTCATCGCGTTTGTGTCCGTGTTCTTGCGCTACTTTACAATGCATTACGAAGTAGCTCGGCTTTCCGTATTACGTAACACATTCCTAAGGTGTCTTACGTAGAACATTTCTTGGAGACATTACGTACGCTATCCTACGGTGGCGTTACGTGCATTTCTAATACGTATGACATTCCTACGGAGGCATTACGTACAACGTTTCTGAAAGACATTACGCACAACATCCCTAAAGAGACTCCGTTTAAGGAAATTGTTGTAATTTGGAAAAGGAAAAGTAATCGGCACCTTTTTACCTTCAGCTTTTTACGTAAACAGGGGTCCAGATTTTTAACAGTGTAGACTCGCCTCACTAGATAACGTTTTAGCGTTAAGGGTAGCCAGGTCTGACCGCCGCCTTGGTCAGTTGCTTCGCAGCCGCTGGGGACTTAGGGCCGAGGGTTAATTGGTGTATTCATGTGGGAGGCTGTGGCCGAGTACTTCACCTAGGTAGCCAATCCTGCTCTGGTGAGGGAGTGCATTGCCGGCTGTGCTCGCCAGTGAGGCCGCACCCCAGGCCTTTTTACGCAATTCCATCATCACGCGGATTTTTTTTCAATCCTGTTGAGAATGGTCCGGCACCGGAATTCGAACCACGGACCTTTTGCATGCGAGGCTCATGCTCTACCTCTACGCCGTCGCTGCATTCCCTGATGTGCATTTATGTGATTTCAATTAGGAAGAGAGTGTTTTAGGCTTAGCTCTAGTTATGCATAGGTAACAGTGAGCGCCGTAAATGGCGCAAGCGTTATATCAACCATAAATTTACAACTACGCTTGACGTAGGCGAGCAAACGCCAGGCAGGTGATGAGCAGCCGATACGTCGGAGGTGAGCAGTTTTGGGGGGCTTTTGTATCCAAGTGTTGGGTAAGAACTTGCGACATACTGTGAAGGGAAAGTATACAGATGATGCAAAGGTGTGCTGTAGCGTGCATTCAATCAAACATTAAGATTGCGGCGCGAAAACATACAGCGCAAAAACGTACTAGGGAATCATGAATACCCTCGACAATCAGCAGATGCTTAACAAGGTGAAATTATCTTGGGAGATTTCATTCCTTTCTGCATCGTTAAAGATTTCTTTATCCTCAACAGTGCTTCAAGAAACTACTCAGATAGAGCATCATCTCCCCGCACAGTGAAGCAACGAACAAGAATGATTGGCGGTGGCTGTTGCTGTTAATTTTAGACATGGAGAACTCATTCCGTGTGTGGAATGCTAAGTGCGATAGAAACGTCATCACTGTGCTTCTTAGCATCTGCAAGTTGCTGCATAAGTCCTCGCATACAAAATCCCTTAATCAACTGTCCAAACGGGTTTGTGCACTTCACATCCTTTGACCAAGACGGCTCTATAGTATCTGCCGACAAAATGATCAGTCAATGTTGGTGATGTTCATGATGTAGAAAACTGAAGCAGCTGGAAACTGCTGGAGGCTTGCCTAACCGGAACAGATAATCGATAGAACGGCGCTGTCATAACCAGCTGCGGCACACAATTAACCTTTGCGAATTCAACTTCAATCAATGATTCCGCAGCACGTCAAGAAGGTTCGTTCTGTGCGCTTCTGTGGCTGCTGATGGAGTCTGGGCTCTCAGCGCTCGCCGAAGGTAGTGTCCTGAAACAGAATATTAAAAGGAGTAAGCGCCATTGCTCGAAGATGCATGCATAGTGATAAGAAAAGAAAACGATTTAGTGGGCGCTCATTCATTTACAACCGAGGTTTATTCAGAAGCAGAAGTATAAAATTGGTCTCCAGGTCAACCTGCACGTTTAGTACCTTCACCGAATTGCTTTGAAAAGATGGTTGGAGGCACACGCTCAATCATGAACTATACGGCGCTTCGCTTAGCGCGATTTAGCCCGACTTTCTGTAAGTGAAAAACACATTCTGGAATCAACTGATAATATATACTTTCTCATACTGCCACACCTTTTTCACAAACGCGCCTTTATTTGAAACCAGTGCAATATGCGATTAAACAAGCCTCACGGAATACTTCGGTATATAATTTGGTCTTCATATGTATGTACCCGTTACGTCGGACCAAATTAGTGAGCCTCGATGCTGTGCAAGTTCACTACTATTGCAGATTGGAACAATGTAGCGTTCGTTTAAAAAAACAGAAATGGCTTAAGCCTGTTAACTGTTCTGTGTCATTACGTCGCCGTCTGCATGTATCGCCTCTTTTTTTTTTAGAGAAGGCTTAGATATTTACTAAATTCAATAGACAAGCTAAGCCAGCCCAACTTACAGTCGGTTATCAAGATTGTTACACAAGACATAGTATAAGCATAGCTGCCAGCTGATAAGTGCTATGTTCTCTTGCGCATAGCGAATTCTGTTTCATACGTTATCCTCACGGAATACTTAATTTTCACATTTTTTCGTAACATGGATTAAAAACGTGCTCGAAGTCCCTATACATCGCGAAATGATTAGGCTTGTGCCACTAGACCATGGTCGTCTAGTGCTTGTGCTGCTCGACTACTGACCCAATGGTCGTGGGATCGAATCCCGGCCACAGCGGCCGCAAATGCTTGAGGCCCGTTTACTTGTACTTAGGTACAGACGTTAAAGAACCCCAGGTCGCCGAAATTTCCATAGACTTCAACTACGGCGTCCCTCATAATGATATGGTGGTTTTGGGACGTAAAACAAGAATACTTATTATTACTTAAAGGGGGTTTATTCGACAACGTATTGTACTGGTGGAGCAGCAAGGCATTGTCGGGGCCGTGGGCAGCTTCTGGCTTCGAAGTGCCAGATTTAACTCCCCAGTACCTCCACCACTTTGACAGGGAATTTATTCGACAACATCGGGTAGCAGGGAGACAGCCAGTACAGTGAGAAACAGTCAAAAAAAGCTCGGCGCCAACAGCTCGCGATCAGCGCTCGCGCTTCGCTCCAAGAGATGGTCCTACTGGTGAATGCCGTGCTCCTTCACCACTACAGTATAATTATTATCCTGCGTTACCGCATACCACCGTCAGATGCCCAGTTAAGCTGTGTTCCGATGTTCCGAATTACCGATGTTGCACTACAATAACTGAAGCGATGACAAATCCTTGGAACACGGGATGTCACTGTAGGCAATGTTTCGGGAAGCGGAATTGTCTACAGGGCTACATCTCTTATCGCACGCACGTGAATGGTTCATGCCTTTTCCTCCAATACAAATAAAAGCGGAGAAAATGGCAAGTGTGCAATTGGGAAAAGGGGGGGAATAAGGGGCCAGCAGGCGAATTGGGTGAATAAATGGGAAAGCGGAAACAGGTAAAAGGAATACAAGGATGAGGAGGGCGGTGGGGGATCGCGACGAAAACGTAGACGGGGACGTAGGTGTCTCGCTGAATTAGGGTAGTAAAAATTAGGGTAGTCAAAAGTCAGCACCATCTAAGAACGACAATTTCATGGTGATAACAACGCTTCGAAATTCTTGGAAGAAAGGTTTAGCTCTCATAGGTTTTTGTTTAGTATCTGTCATCGAATTGATTCGAAAGCCCCCTTTGAAACGTTTATACCCGAGGTGCCAAACTCGTCTCAGCTAGTGGGCCGCGGTCACTAAGTTTAGCCCCTGAAGGGCCTGACAGTGAAATACCGTAGGGGGGGGGGTAAAATTCGGAACAAGATATAAGCTAACATTGCCATTTGAAAGAAGGTGTTCCCCATATCTCATATATGGACCGTTTATAAGAATTAAGATGCAGTTATTAAGATACTTCAAAACATTGAAAATCGTTTATACACGGTCGGTTTATTCCTGGACCTGCGTAAAGCATTTTACAGTGTGAATCACGAAATACTACTATCTAAACTTTATAACTAAGGGATACGCGCTACAACGTTAGATGTTATGCGAAGTTATTTAACGGATCGTTTTCAGTACGTTTTACTCAATCAGGCGACCTCTGCACATCTTAAAATACAGAATGGCGTACCCCAGGGATCTATACTTGGCCCGGTATTATTTAACATATTGCCACGCGCGTTTCTTTCACTGTATTCGGTTTCCGCCCACAAAGACTATCAGCAGTACTCGGCGCAGACCGCGCCGCATTGTTCCAGAAGCTTCTCGCTTGTAGTAGATCGTTCTGTTAAGATTGCACGCAAGACGCTAACACTCAAGATTATTCCAGAGCGTGCGCGACGACTAGTGATAAGGCGAGAATGTTCGACGCGTGAGTTATAAAAGCCGGCGCGTTCCAACGATGTTTAGTTGATCGACGGCCGACGCTCTGTTCGCCGCTATCAGTGCCAGTGTGTATTGCTGTAATCTGGCTTTCCGTTTACCGGCCACAAGTTCGGCCCAAATAAACAGTTTCATTTTGAACCTACCGACTGCTGCCTTCGTCGACGTCACGACCACGTGACATCTGGTGGAGGTGCTTCCCGGTCCATGTACCGAACGCCCCCCTCCAACCGTGAGCCAAGCCCACACCGCCAAGGGGACACCGACGTGGACGCTGAGCAGCGAGCCAGCCGCAGGCAGCAAGGTCTCCCACCAGAATACGGACCCCTACCCGACAAGATCCGGACCACGGCGACGAAGACAACGAGCACGATGACGACCGCAGTGCCCCCCGCGGCAATCGTGATGCAGCCACCCAGAGAGCCGCCGACGTTTCACGGATCTCCAAGTGAAGACCCCGAAACCTGGCTTGAGACATTCGAAAGGGTCTCAACATTCAACTACTGGGACGCCGACGACAAGCTGCGCCACGTATACTTTTACTTAGACGACGCAGCTAGGACCTGGTTCGAGAATCGCGAGTCCACCCTTCGAACCTGGGACATCTTTCGCGGCACATTTTTGG
Source organism: Rhipicephalus appendiculatus (assembly GCA_030522465.1). Taxonomy (NCBI): domain Eukaryota; kingdom Metazoa; phylum Arthropoda; class Arachnida; order Ixodida; family Ixodidae; genus Rhipicephalus; species Rhipicephalus appendiculatus. Next base: position 9,607 of record JALIZH010019663.1, on the reverse strand, counting down.
AAACATTCACGAGTGTCGTCAGAAAGGAAAGGGCTGCAACCTTGCTGGAGACACGGGTGCAACTTCCTAACGAAAGCGTCACTATATTCGCGGAGGAAATGACCCGGCTCTTCCGCCACGCTGACCCCGCCATGTCCGAGGAAAAGAAGGTTCGCTTCTTGATGCGGGGGGTTAAGCAAGACCTGTTTGCCGGCCTTGTACGCAACCCGCCAAAGACTGTCACGGAATTTGTCTCGGAGGACACGACGATCGAGAAGGCGCTGGAGATGCGTACTAGCCAGTACAACCGCCGCATTCCCTCGACGACCTGCGGGGACGTTCAAGCGCTATATCCCGACGACCTGCGGACACCATCAGAGCAATCGTTCGGTAGGAGCTGCGCAAATTCTTGCCAACTTCGCAGTCTCAGGTAGAGCCGATCACCGACGTCGTGCGCCAGGAAATCCGGCAAGTTCTTGGAGCACCTGAACCAGTGCAGCGTGAGCCACAAGCGATGAGCTACGCTGCCGCAGCTCGTCGCAACGCTCCCCCGCCGCGCCCACGTGAAGACTTCGCACCACCGCAGTTCCGCCGCCAGACTTTGCCGCCACCGCCACCGACGCCATTCCGTCCACCCACCGGCCAGCGTTCCGCTCCGAGGAAGACTGACGTTTGGCGGGCCCCCTGACCACCGCCCCCTGTGCTACCACTGCGGAGAAGCTGGCCACACCTATCGCCGTTGCCAGTACCGCCAGATGGGCCTACGCGGTTTCGCCGTCAACGCGCCTCGTCCACAGCGGGGTGAACGACCGCGAGACATCGCCGACTACCTCGCAGGAGCTCAGTGGACGCCCCGACGACCTTCCCGCTCACCGTCGCCCGGCCGCTACATGTCACCGCACCGCCGGCAGTACGCTGGCCGAAATCGGGGTCGGTCACGTAGCCCGTACCCGGGAAACTAAGGGCAGCAACCGATGGAGGTGCGGTTGCTGTTCGACGAAATGCCGAAGATCCTCCGCGGCCGCCGACGACGACAACGCGACGAGACCTGCGCAACACGACGCGAAGCAGACGAAGCCCTACCGACGAAACCTCGCGGACGGAAGAAAACCTGACGACGCAGCATGGAACCACCACAACATTTCGACGCAGCCGTGATCCAACGCCGCGACCCAACCGCAACGCACGACGACGAACTAGCGACCTCGACGTAATATTCGACGGGCACAACGTCACCGCTCTTGTCGACACTGGAGCCGACTATTCCGTCGTCAGTGGGTCTTTCGCGACGAAGTTGAAGAAAGTAAAGACTGCTTGGCAAGGCCCTGAAATCAGGACCTCTGGGGGTCATCTAATAACGCCGGCCGGTGTCTGCACCGCAAGAGTGACCATCAATAACCGGACTTATCCCGCCAGCTTTCTAATTCTGCAGCACTGCTCCAGGGATGTGATACTGGGGATGGAATTCCTAAGTCAACACGGCGCCGTCATCGACCTGAGATCTGAGTCGATAACACTGACTTCAGAAAAAAATTACACCATCTCCCGCTAAAGGGAACCATGTGTAGATGTGAAGCAGCGGGCGCTGACGCTTACACTGGCGGCGGCGTTGACGCTGGCGCTCATCGCAGCGTTGCGCAGGAGAGAAAAAATGGGGAGGCGCAAAGCAGGCAGTGGTGGAGCAGTTTTTCCTACTAGAAAATGCCAATCGCTGCTAATGGGCAATGAGAGACAGAAGACTCCGACTGGACACAGAGACCCGCACTCCGCTTTTAGTTAACGCGCACGCTGCGAATTTTTATTGTTCAACAACGCACAGGAGAAATCTCCCACCGGCACCACCTTGGAGGTCAAGATCCATTGCTATATATACGGGATGGCCAGTGAACGGTTGTGCAGCGCGAGCAGTCGGTTTTTTCAACGAAGAAACTCGCCTAGCAGACGCTGCCTGCGTCGGCGTCGCGAGGCGAGAGAGGGAGCAGCGTAGGAGAGGAGAGAGAGGGGGGTGACACGCATGCGCAGTGGGAGTGTGAACGCCGAGGTAGGGATGCGTAGAGGAGAGAGGGGGGGAGCGTAGGAGAGGAGAGAGAGGGGGGACGCGCATGCGCAGGGGGAGTTAGACGCCGCGGGCAGGGATGGAGAGAGGGGGGAGTGTAAGAGGGGAGAGAGGAAGGGAGGCGCATGCGCAGTGTGGGTGTGGTTGCCGCGGGGAGGGATGCCTAGAGGAGGAGAGAGAGGGGGGAGAGGAGGTTTTTTTATTTTTATTTTTTTAACTGTTTGCGCATGCGCAGTAAGGGTGGGCACGCGGCACACCACCACCACCACCACCACCGGATTAAGCTTCGCCATAAGATGCTTCACATCTAAAAGCGTTGCCGCCCCACACGCCGCCGGAGAATCATGTCTTAAATATAATAGAAGAGTAGGTCACCGTTCCGCCTCTTTCCAGCGTCGTTATTTCCGTCGGCACCGAAATACCCGCCAACCTTGAAGGCGTCGTCGAGGGCGATCAGAACCTGCTTGTGAACCGTCAGGTTGGCGTCGCAAGAGGCATCACCGAGTTGCACGACGGCAAAGCAAACGTACTGCTGACAAACTTCAGCCACGAATATAGGCACCTCAACATTGGTACGACGGTCGCCTACATCGAGAAATTCGTGGACACCAGCAATGCTTTCGCCCTCTCCGATACTGCCGAACACTCTTCGACGAATAAAGGTCCCGAAACAGATTTCGACGTCAACCCCAGCCTTTCAAATCAGAAGCAAGACCAGCTCAAAAACCTGCTCCTGCAATTCAAGAACTGCTTCTCGTCGTCGTCAACAATTCGACAGACCCCAGTCGCCGAACATCGTATCATAACTGAAGAAAGTGCCCGACCAGTCCGTCAGAGCCCGTATCGAATTTCGACGCGAGAACGCGAAGCCGTAAAGAAGCAAGTCGACGAAATGCTACGCGACGACATAATCCAGCCGTCCAAGAGTCCCTGGGCGTCTCCCGTGGTGTTGGTGAAGAAGAAGGACGGGACGCTACGTTTCTGCGTCGACTATCGTCGCCTGGACAAGATCACGAAGAAGGACGTGTACCCCCTTCCACGGATAGACGACGCCCTGGGTCGACTCCACAACGCGAAGTACTTTTCATCGATGGACCTGAAGACGGGCTACTGGCAAATCGAAGTCGACGAGAGAGACCGAGAAAAGACTGCCTTTATAACACCAGACGGCCTGTTCGAGTTTAAGGTCATGCCTTTTGGTCTTTGCTCGGCCCCCGCGACCTTCCAACGCGTTATGGATACTGTATTGGCCGGCTTGAAGTGGCAGACTTGCCTTGTGTACTTGGACGACGTCGTTGTGTTTTCCTCGAACTTCGACGAACACCTGCGGCGCCTTGAAGCTGTACTTAAAGCAATCAAGACCTCCGGAGTCACCCTCAAGCCAGAGAAGTGCCGCTTCGCGTACGAAGAACTTTTGTTCTTGGGCCACGTGATAAGCAAATCCGGAGTACGCCCCGACCCGCAAAAGACAACCGCCATCGCTTCTTTCCCGCCGCCCACCGACAAGAAGGCCGTGCGTCGATTTCTCGGCTTGTGTGCCTATTACAGGCGGTTCGTTAAAAACTTCGCCCGCATCGCCGAGCCTCTCACTAACCTCACCAGGACCGACATCGAGTTCAAGTGGGAAACACCGCAGGAGGAAGCATTTCAAGAACTAAAACGACGCCTGCAAACGCCTGTTGCGGACGATTGCGGCCGCGCGGCAACAAGCAGGAGGACAAAGAGAAAGAGGAAGTTAGCACGAGCTGGAGAATAAAAGATGGTCGTCTTGGCCTAGGGCTCGGGTCATTTATTACGCGACAATCTTTTTGGTGCCGAAAACCCCCCGGTCATCGCCCTTCCAAGACTTCCAGCTTCCATGGCATCGTTGGAGCGGCTCCGCAAGAACCGTGGCGTCGTCAGGGCCAGCGTCACACGAACCATTACGCTCCTGACCGACGAACTTCAGGCCACGGCTCCCGATGCCGCTCAAGTTGATTCTCACGTGACATACCTGACTCAGAAGAACGTCGAGCTCGGCAACCTCAACAAGCAAATCCTCCACGCCACGGACGATGACGCTTATGACGAAGAGCTCGAGGCCGCGGAAGAATACGACCGGAAGGTGTCCTACGCCGTCTCTCGAGCGCGTTTCTTCCTGCGCGAACACGACAACACAGCGACGGCAACGAGGACTTCAAGGCCCGAGGCTGCGTTACCGAACGCCGACGTCGCTGGGGCCGGCAGCTCAGCGCATAACGAGGTCATTGACGCTGCACCTCGTGTAGCAGAGGGTACACCCGGTCCAGCAACCATGCCGCGTCATCGAACAGTGGTCCTGCCGAAACTTCAGATACCTACATTTTCCGGCGCACTTCGCGACTGGCAGACATTCTGGGACCACTTCAGTGCCACGATCCACCGTAATGAAGACCTTCTGCCGATTGAGAAGTTTAAGTACCTCCTCTCGTATTTGAGTGGCGCCGCGAAGAGAGCCATCGAAGGCATTAGACTCACGGAGGACAATTATGCGATCGCCATCAGGACCTTGACGGAGCGATTTGGTCGACGCGACTTGCTCATCAACGAGCACATCGACCACCTGCTCGCCCTACCACCAGTCAAGTCTTCGGCAGATGTCGACAGACTTCGCCTACTCTACGACAAGGTACAATTTCGCGTCTCGGCACTGACCGGTTTGGGCGTCTCACCCGACCAATACAACGTGGTCCTCAACCGCGTCCTAATGAGGTGCCTGCCTGACGACCTCGCGATCCTCTACCGGCAGAAGTCCAAAGAAGCCGCGCAGGATACGTCCGGTATAGCGACCCCCGAAGAGAGAGCTCGTCAGGCTGCAGAAATGCTAAGCTTCTTGCGCATACAAATTGAGGTTCGAGAGGAAGGCAGGACAGGACGAACGCCGTCTGCTTTCTCGCGGTTACTGCCCGAAGAAGATGTCGAGCCTCCGTCAGCACCGATGGGACATTTGCCTACAGCGTCCGCACTTGCTGCCGAATCTGTTGCAGTCACGGAAGAGGTGTGCCCCTTATGCAGCAGTTGTCAGCACACCATCGCGGACTGCAACGTTCAACTTTCGGCTGAGGAAAAACGGGCTCGGTTGCGCACTGCTCGTCGCTGCTACCGTTGCGGCTTACAAAACCACATGGCGCGTTTTTGCCGACGTGCGCGCAGCATCATCTGTAGTAAGTGCAACCGACGACATCTCACTATCCTCTGTGAATTGTTCACGCCGGCAGCCCCAACCAGTACAAACGCAACGACAGTGAACCAGGACGAGCCTCGCATCGCCGGGCGAGGCACGAACACGCCGTCAGTGACATCGGCCCCAAGCGCCCTGAGCGGAAGCAACGCCGTTCTTCTCCAAACAGGACGAGTCTGGATCGAGTGCGGATCCCAAAAGCGCCTCGTACGCATTCTTCTTGACAGCGGTAGCCAGCGCACATTCATCCGAGCGGATGTCTCAAAGGACCTTAGATGCCCGGTTATCGGAACCGAAGAACTTTCCTTGGTGACGTTCGGCCACTCGAAGCCCCGCGAAGTAATGCGCAGTCGACGGGTAGCTTTGACTTTACGAGGCCAACGTAGGGACATAGCGGTAACCGTGGAGGCCTTGGAGGTCCCCGAAGTGTGTGCAGTTACAAGCCCGCCGCTCAGCACTGATATTTTGCAGCTTTTGTGCGACAAGAACTATGATGCCGCAGACAACTTTCATCCCGACACATGGCACCCACATGAAGTAAGCGTCTTACTTGGTTCCGACGTCTACTGGAAGGTCGCGACTGGAAAGGTTGATCATTTAACCAGCAACCTGACGGCCGTGGAAACCAAGTTCGGCTGGACCGTTCAGGGCACCACGGAACGCGAAGGAAGTTCAGCATCTACGTGCGCTCTATTCCTGCACTGCAGCACGAAGTTAGTTCCTGACTGTGATCTTTCTGCGATGTGGCCTCTCGACGTCATGGGGAGCAAGGCTCCGCCAGAACTTGAGGCATTTGAAGTCGGCATTATCAAGCCAGACGGGCGCTACCAGGTGTTAAAGGATCCAGGCATACCTGCCGGCAACGACAATCGATGGGTGGCGGAGCGCCGTCTGCAAGCACAATTAAATAGGTTCAGACCACAGCCCGAACTCCTCAAGCAGTATGACACGGCAATCAGAGCGTATTTTAACGAGGACCACAGCCGCGAGAAGAAGAGAAGCCTGAGCCGAGAGAAAAGGAGAAGCAAAAGTCGCGAGAGGAGAATGAGCCGTAGCCAGGACACAAGTCGCCGCAGTAAGGAGAGGAAAAGAAGCAGGAGTCGAGAGAAGAAGCGAAGTCCCAGCCGAGAAAAGAGGCGGAGCCGCAGTCGGGAGAAGCGAAGGAGTCGCAGTAGAGACAAAAGGAGAAGCCGCAGTCGAGACAGGAAGCAAAGCCCTATTCGAGACAAGAGGAGCCTCAGCCGCGACAGGAGGCGCAGCCGAGAGAGGAGGAGAAGCCGTGACAGGAAGAGCCCAAGTCGAAGCCGAAACAGGCGGAGGAGCCGAGAGAGGAGTCCTCGTAGCAGGAGCCGTCCGCGACGAAGCTGGAGCCGGGCCATGGAGCTGCAGCGCAAGCGGAGTGCCGAACGGTTGAGAAAGAAGAGCAGAAGCCCCCGGAAGAGGAGCGTGAGCATAAGGAGGTCGCCGCCGCCACGTAAGAAGAGTCGCAGCCGAAGCCGGCGGCGTTCTAGAACCCACAGTCCTCCAGAACGGAAGAGGAAAAGTCGCAGTCGGGAAAGGGAGCCCTCGGTGGTCAAGGTGGATAAGGCCCAGCTTCTGGAAGCCGCCCGCAAGAACATGCAGGCCATGCCGCAGCGTGGTGTGGTCGCCAAGTTGGACGTGGCTTCGTCTGCGACTTCTACGCCCCCTAATGAGCCTCCAGTCTTGCCCCTGGCGCAGTCGGGAGATGGCACGGGCCCGGCCGTGACCCTTGGCATGACCGAGGAGCCGCCAAAGATCAAAAGGTCCCTGGCTGCACTCACTGAAATCTGCAGGGCCATCTCTGATGAAGAAAAGCGCGAGTACGCTGGCGAAGTGGAACCCAAGACAGCTGAGGAAGTGGCCGAAGAGTTCCAGCAATCACACCATAAAACGACCCGTTCAGAAGTTATACATTCTGGAGGCAAGTCAGCGAGATTCAACTGCCTCGTGATCGCCTTGGCCCCTTGGGAGTATGTTGCGGACGATTGCGGCCGCGCGGCAACAAGCAGGAGGACAAAGAGAAAGAGGAAGTTAGCACGAGCTGGAGAATAAAAGATGGTCGTCTTGGCCTAGGGCTCGGGTCATTTATTACGCGACAACGCCTCCATTACTTGCGCATTTCGACGAACACGCCGAAACAGAAGTGCACACCGACGCGAGCAGCGTAGGACTCGGCGCCGTCCTTGTGCAGAGGACGGACGGACTGGAAACGGTTATCAGTTATGCTAGCCGGTCGCTATCAAAGGCAGAGGCCAACTACTCCACAACAGAAAAGGAGTGCCTTGCCATCATCTGGGCTACATCAAAGTTTCGCCTCTACCTTTACGGCAGGCCCTTCAAAGTTGTGAGCGACCACCACGCCTTGTGTTGGCTAGCTAGCTTGAAAGACCCTTCTGGTCGCCTCGCACGGTGGAGCCTAAGACTTCAAGAATTCGACATTACCGGCGTTTACAAGTCCGGAAGAAAACACTCTGACGCCGACTGCCTGTCTCGTGCCCCCGTCGACCCACCGCCGCTGGACGACCAGGATGATGACGGCTTCCTGGGAACCATAAGTGCCGATGACTTCGCCCAGCGACAGCGAACGGACCCGGAACTCAGGAGCCTTATCGAATACCTCGAGGGCAAGAGCGCCACTGTTCCGAAGGTATTCAAGAGAGGACTGGCGTCGTTCTTCCTGCGAAACGGAGTCCTCCTAAAGAAGAACTTCTCGCCCCTTAGAGCCAAACACCTTCTCCTGGTCCCGTCAGCAATGAGACCAGAAGTCCTCCAGGCCCTACACGACGACCCGACGGCTGGACATCTCGGTGTTTCCCGCACGATCGCAAGAGTACAGGAAAAGTACTACTGGCCGCGCCTTGCCGCCGACGTCGCCCGCTACGTAAGGACGTGCCGAGACTGTCAGCGACGGAAAACACCGCCAACAAGACCAGCAGGCTTCCTTCAGCCGATCGAGCCTCCTCGGTGACCATTCCAGCAGATCGGGATGGACCTCTTGGGGCCGTTCCCAACGTCGACTTGCGGAAACAAATGGATCGTCGTAGCCACCGACTACCTCACCCGCTACGCCGAAACAAAAGCCCTGTCCAAAGGCAGTGCCGCCGAGGTAGCCAAGTTCTTCGTTGAGAACATCGTCCTTCGACACGGCGCCCCAGAGGTTCTCATCACCGACAGAGGCACGGCGTTTACGGCTGACCGAACCCAGGTGATCTTGGGATACAGCCACACAAGTCACCGCCGGACCACCGCGTACCACCCACAGACCAACGGCTTGACCGAGCGTCTGAATAAGACCATCGCCGACATGCTGGCCATGTACGTCGACGTCGAACACAAGACGTGGGACGCCATCCTTCCGTACATGACCTTCGCATACAACACGGCGGTGCAAGAAACGACGCAGATGAAACCATACAAGTTGGTCTACGGACGGAGCCCGGCAACGACGCTCGACGTCATGTTACCGAACGTCACCGATGAGGAAAACATCGACGTGACCGCCTACCTACAGCGCGCCGAAGAAGCACGACAGCTCGCCCGCCTGCGGATCAAGAACCAGCAGACGACTGACAGCCGCCGCTACAATCTTCGACGACGGTTCGTGGAATACCAGCCCGGTGACCGCGTTTGGGTGTGCACGCCGATACGACGACGCGGACTTAGCGAAAAACTTCTGCGACGATACTTCGGACCGTATAGGGTGCTTCGACGTCTCGGCACACTCGACTACGAGGTTGTCCCCGACGGCATTTCGAACTCTCAACGGCTCCGCGCGCGAGCTGAAGTCGTCCATGTCGTGCGCCTCAAGCCGTTTTACGCGCGGTAGTGAACCTTAGGACTGTCCTTTTTTTCTTCCATTGGACTTTCTTGCTTATTGTCATTTTTTACCATGTGTTCTGTTCTAAGCATCGGGACGATGCCTTTTCAGAGGGGGGCATTGCCACGCGCGTTTCTTTACTGTATTCGGTTTCCGCCCACAAAGACTATCAGCAGTACTCGGCGCAGACCGCGCCGCATTGTTCCAGAAGCTTCTCGCTTGTAGTAGATCGTTCTGTTAAGATTGCACGCAAGACGCTAACACTCAAGATTATTCCAGAGCGTGCGCGACGACTAGTGATAAGGCGAGAATGTTCGACGCGTGAGTTATAAAAGCCGGCGCGTTCCAACAATGTTTAGTTGATCGACGGCCAACGCTCTGTTCGCCGCTATCAGTGCCAGTGTGTATTGCTGTAATCTGGCTTTCCGTTTACCGGCCACAAGTTCGGCCCAAACAAACAGTTTCATTTTGAACCTACCGACTGCTGCCTTCGTCGACGTCACGACCACGTGACGATATACATTAATGACCTCCC
>JALIZH010019662.1:0-16658 GCA_030522465.1 Rhipicephalus appendiculatus | reverse complement strand
GCACACATATATGCCCACACATGTTTACGACATATGTATAGCTTATCTTCATACCAAACGGCTAATAGGCGAGCTTCGTTTTATATTCCAAAATGGCGGTTGTGATGTAGGCCACTGCACTGTTAGAATACGAGACAGAGCAAGCACCATGTTAGCATCATGCTCTATTTTCTATTGAAAAAACCGGCAGATCCCACGCACTGTGGTAATCGCTGTAATGCGAAGCAGCCAGCAAGGAGCAAATCATGCTGTACATGATATGCATGTCACTATTTACATGTTAGGACCTGTCATTTGTGTTCGTCATACGTTCACGTCACGCAATACAAATTTTGGTGTATACCAAGCTAGCGAACTGGACGCAAGCACACCATGAGCCGTGGCATGTAAATGGCATTGCAGATGACATGCATGCCAAGATTTTCATGTTACCACCTGCCACTTATTATGTTCGCTTAATTTTTTCCCCTCGAATCGCAGCAAGACGCGAGACCGATCCGCCTCCGTTTAGCATGCGTTCGTATTCTCGAGCTTTGCGCATCGTGCAGACGCCATCCGCGTTCCAGCATTTAAATTGGCGGACACTTTGTCAATTCCAAAGTGTGTTCCTCGAACGCCAGTACCCACTGAGACGGGGTCGGTCAGAATGGAACGAGATGCGCGCGTCTCCCTCCTTGCATGATTTAGAGACGCTGGGCACAGCACGCTACGCAAGAAAAGCGCGAGCGCTTGTAGAGTCGAAAGCGACCGGCGTCCGTTTGCGCGCCCCGCCGCCCACCTGGCACCGTGCCAGGGCACGGCTGGAGGGACGGATGGACGGACGTGAGCATGAGACAACAAAGGCTTTTGCCTTAAAATTTTGATGTATATCAAGCTAGCGAAACGGCCACGAGAGTGACATGAGCGTGGCATGCAAGTCATGTTGCACATGACGTGTCATGATTTCCATATTACCACTTCTCATTTATGCTCGTCATACAATCACGTGACTCAATACCAAATTTGGTGTATATCAAGCTAGCGAAGCGGCCACGGCAGTACCATGAGCGTTGCATGCAAGTCATGTTGCACATGACATGTCATGATTTCCATATTACCACTTGTCATTTATGCTCCTCATACAGTCACGTCACCCAATACCAAATTTGGTGTATATCAAGCTAGCGAAGCGGCCACGGGAGTACCATGAGCGTAGCATGCAAGTCATGTTGCACATGACATATCATGATTTCCATATTACCACTTGTCATTTATGCTCGTCATACGATCGCGTCACGCAATACCAAATTTGGTGTATATCAAGCTAGCGAAGCGGCCGTCAGCGCGCCATGAGCGTGGCATATAAATCATATTGTACATGTCATGCAGCTCATGAGTTTCATATTACCACCTTTCATTTATGTTGGTCATACAGAAATGTCTCATCGTACCAATTTTTAGATATATCAAATTAGGAAAACCGCCTCAGGAGCGCTATGGCCCATGGCATGTAAATCATACTTTTCATGACAAGTTAGTCATGATTTTTCATGATATGACCAGCCATTCATGCTTGTCATGCAGTCATGTTATGCCATACCAATTTTGGTATAAGTCCCATTCACGATACGGCCAGGAGAGCACGAAGTCGTAGGCGGCTAGACAGATACGCTCAAAGTCGCCGAAGTTTGATAAGAAATGCTTCGCATTTAATATATGAGCAGGTAGTCGGTGCTATGCGTGTCAGCGTATTTATCCCCCCCGTGTGTCTGTTAAGGGACCTAGTATCACATTGTCCCCACAGGAGCTGGAGATGGTAGGCGCAGTCGCACTTCCGGAGACGCTTTGTCAGGGTAGGGGATCGTGAAAGCAGATCGCGGGTCACGGTGTACGATAACTCTCTACTGCCACTACACGCTGCCTGCTGTAAAAGTATAGTTGTCCTTTTTTTTCTCGAAGAAATTTGCACCGCTAAAGTAAATGATAATTAAATATCTTCCTTGCAACCAGCATACGTTAATGAGAGCACAATCATATAATTTGTCTACGCCTGCTTGAACTTCCACGCGTTTCAATTTCTAGAACTTATAGTTAAGTAAGGCGCAGTTAATGTGGCACTGTCTCTAGGATAGATTAACTTAAGTGAGCACTAGCACGATTATGTGTCCTAATCAGCCAGTTAGTAGGCGGACTGAACACGTGTTTTTGACTATATGCACATTATTCGCTGATCTGCACTCGCGCCAAAAACAGTTGCCCGAATAAATAAAGAAGCAAATAAAATCGCCCCATCAAACGATCACCCTATGGCAACGCAGAAGTCAAGAATGAGAACTAAAACTGTTCTGTAAAAATGTATGAGGCCTCTTTAACGACCGATTACCATACATATCACTCAATTTATACTCTACAATGGCAATGTGGACATCGCGGGAGACGGCTGTCATCTGCTCTGGTTCGGCGATGCTTACCTCGAGTAACATAACTACACACAATGCTACATCAAAATCGAAGGGGTCACCCACAGGTAGCGATATGCAGGTGCTCAATGTAGTTACAAGCAGTAATTATAGATAGCTCCCACCAGCAGCAACGCACTAAGGCAAGTCGTTTTGTTCATGGCCCGTTTATCATATAAATGCTTTCCGACTCACTCTCTCATTCATTGCAAACAACGACAGCCAGACAGTACAGAGTATCAGTACATGAATCATGTCACTTAAGTAATTTTATTGAAAATATAACAAAAAATTTATGAAAACTTAGGCCTCAGTATTGATAGTGTTACGGGACTTCTAGACGAGGTTAAATACAGGTTTATTTACAGAGGATGGACGGCAAGTGCGTGACGGTACTGCGCGTCGTTCTTCTCTTCACCCTTCGCTTGTTGTTGTCGCTGCTGTTGTTTTACTGGATTGAACCCACTGTAACATTGCTCCCCTTGCAGACGAAGCCCTCCGCTCGAGAAGTCAGCTGGACAGTCGCTGTTTGAACGGCTTTAGGCGGGCTACGTGCGTGACTTCGGTCTTGGATGACCGTCTCCCATTGGCAGTGAGGAGTGCAATTCGATAATTCACCTCACTAAGACGCTCAGTAACGAGAAACGGTCCATCATAGTCAGCGAGTAGTTTCTGGCACAGTCCACGTTTACGCACAGGAGTCCATAACCACACCAAGTCTCCAGGCTCGTAAGTTACTTGCCGGTGTCTGCTATCGTATCGTGATTTCGACCGTTTTTGTGAAGACAGAGTTCGCAATCGAGCGAGTCACCGAGCCTCCTCCGCTCGGCAAAGGGTTTCCGCGATGCAAGCGTCGTCATGACTGCAGAAAGGAAAGATCGTATCCAAGGTGTATTTCGCTGGACGAGCATAAAGTAGGAAAAACGGGGTGTATCCCGTGGTCTCCTGTTGCGCGGTGTTATAAGCGTGCGTGACGAACGGAAGCACTTCGTCCCAGTTCTTATGGTCTGAGCTAACGTACATGGATATCATGTTGACAAGTGTTCTGTTGGTGCGCTCAGTCAAACCGTTGGTCTGGGGGTGGTAAGGCGTTGAATGTCGCAGATTGGAGGCGCACAGACGCAGAAGTTCTTCGACCACATCAGCCGTGGGAATTGACGACAACGGTCACTAATTATCACACGAGGGGGGACCATGGCGAAGTATTATGTAATGCAGCATGAACTGTGACATTTTGCCTGCAGTTGCAGAGGGTAGTGCTGCCGTCTCGCAGAACCGAGTCAGGTAGTCGGCGCACACTATGATCCAGCGGTTGCCTTTGGATGAACGTGGGAGCGGTCCTATAAGGTCGATACCTACTTGTTCGACAGGTGAGCTGGGAAGTGCTACAGGCTTTAAACAACCGGAGGGAGCATTGGTAGGTCTTTTGTGACTTTGACACTCAGCACAACTGGCTACGTATGGATCCGTTGTCTTGCGCATTTGTGGCCAGTGAAATCTTTCTTTGGCACGATGGAGTGTCCGCATAGATCCTAAATGTCCTGCAGCTGGATCATCGTGCACGACACGTAAAACCGAAGAGTGGGGGCTTCTGGCGCCACCAGAAGAGAGCGTGCACCCGTAGCGGAAAAGTTCTTATATAGCAGGCCATCCCGGAAACAAAAACGGCCGGCTGATGAGTCTTTCGCAGCTAAGAAGAGATGTTCTAGAGCCGGATCCTCACTCTGCCGTCTCGCGAAGGTTGCAACGTCTGGGAAATCTTGGTGTACTGTTGCGATTACCTGGTCGAAGCTATCAGCGTCACATTCCGTGGTACGGAGAGGCAGCCTAGAAAGACAATCAGCGTCAGCATGTCGTCGCCCGCTCTTGTACAAGACAGTGAAGTTGTACTCTTGCAGACGCAGAGCCCATCGTGCAAGGCGTCCTGACGGATCCCGAAGATTGACGAGCCAGCACAGAGAGTGATGGTCGGTGACGATCGTAAACTGACGCGCGTATAGGTATGACCGAAACCGCTGAACAGCGAAAATAAAACAGCGAGGCATTCCTGTTCAGTTACCGTGTAGTTACGCTCGGGTTTACTTAATGACCGGCTTGCGTAGGTGATGACGTGTTCTCTGTTACCTAAGCGTTGAAGCAGCACGGCGCCAAGACCGACGCCGCTCGCATCTGTGTGGACCTCTGTTGGCGCGGTAGGATTGAAATGTCGCAGTATTGGCTGTGACGTCAGCAAGAACTTGAGCTGCCGAAAGGAAGCTGTACACTCAGGCGTCCACTCGAAAGGGGCGTTCTTGTGCAGGAGGCTTGTCAAGGGATAAGCGACGTCAGCAAACCGAGGAATGAATCGCCTAAAGTAGGAGCACAGCCCCAAGAAGCTGCGGAGCTCTTTCACAGACTGGGGTAGCTCAAATGATTCAACAGCCTCAGTCTTTGCAGGATCAGGCCTGACGCCATCTTTGTCCACGAGATGTACCAGCACCAAGGCTTGGCGCTCACCGAAATGGCACTTCTTGGAGTTGAGCTCAAGACAATCCTTTTGTATGCAGCTTAGCAAAATGCCTAGACGCTGGTTGTGTTCGTGAAATGTGCGTCCAAAGGTAATAACATCATCGAGATAGCACATATCTCCCATTTTAAACCCCGCAGAATGGTATCCATGAATCTTTCGAAGGTGGCGGGCGCGTTGCACAAGCCGAATGGCATAACATTGAATTCAAAAAGTCCATCGGGTGTTACGAACGCCGTTTTTTCTTTATCATTGGCGTGCATCGGGATTTGCCAATAGCCAGATCTCAAGTCGACGGAAGAAAAGTAGGAAGCCGAATGAAGACAATCCATTGCATCGTCTATGTGCGGAAGCGGGTAGACATCTTTGTTCGTAATGCTACTGAGCGGGCAGTAATCCACACAAAATCGCCAACTGCCGTCCTTCTTTTTAACGAGGATGACAGGTGCGGCCCAAGGACTCGCAGACTCCTGAATTACTCCCTTTTGCAACATTTCTTCAACTTGCTCACTAATTACGTTACGTTCAGTCGGCGATACTCGGTACGGTTTCTGTCGTATAGGACTTAAAAGGACTTTTTGAGGGCCTAGTTGGTGCATATTGACGCTTGTCCCTTGTGTGTCTCTCTTGTGTGCTGCGTGTTTTTCTGGCGCTAAGTAAATCTGTCGTATAGGGTGCGCTGATCCTGTGTTTATACGATGGCGTATTCAAGACGATCGAATTGAGGATGTCTTATCGTTTTGGGAGAAGTCAAACACTTGCGAGTGCTTGGTCAAAATGGCGAGTGACGTATGGCGCTCACTCGCGCTGAGGGACTTGCCGACCATCTATAGTAGTTTCGAGTCCGGAGGGCACGAATGGAAGGATTCGTCCGCAGCAGCCTCGAGTACAGCCAATAAAGCCGGTGTTTCTTCTCTGAAGAGTGCGAGCTTCATGCCAGAAGGTAGAAGTATGGGCTGGGCTGTGTCATTCATCGTCCATAATCCAGATCGTCATTCTACTATACCGACACCAAGCAATGTGGCACCAACACGTTCTTCTTTACACGAGCTGAGTGGAGAGGTTCTGTGGCGGCGTCAAATGTAGTAGTAGCTGTACCAGAGCAAATTACCAGAACACACACGCTACACCGCGCTGGCATCACTACATCCTCGGCAACACAAAAGGCACTTTCTTGGCGCGGCGAGTTTTCCACGAGTTGGGCATAAGCTCGTGGTGCACCGAAAGCTCCCCACTGCGACAGTCAACTGTAGCGCCACACTCCCGCAAGAAATCTATGCCTAAAATAAAGTCGTGCGTAGATCGAGGTATTACGGCGAATTCAGTGGTAAATACCTTGCTGCACAAACATACATATGCAGTACAAACACCGACCGGGCACAATGTGTCACCACTAACACTACATAACGACGACATGTTGGTCCACGAAAACATAACTTTTCGTCCCAGTTGAGTTTTAAAACGGCTCATCACAGAAATTGTTGCCCCAGTATCTACAAGAGCCATAGTTGGAACATTATTAACACACACGTGAACTTTGTTTTTCAGCATGAAGGTGACGGAGATATATCGGTTGGCAGCGCACACAATCCAGCGACCTCACCCCCCATCGGCCGCACTGCCTAGTTTTCCGATGGTAGTGACGGGAGGCGACGCCGTGGAGCAGGCGGTGGCGTTAAGCTGCGGTCAGAGGCTGGTGACGAGTTCCGGAAGTTGGCCTGGCGAAATCGACGACTGGCAGTTGGGCGTGTTGGCCATGACGTTGGAAAGGGTCGATCGTTAGACTGGTAGAAAACTGGTCGAGGCGCTTCTCGGAATTGCTGTCGACGGTCACAAAATCTTGAGATGTGGCCTGGGACGCCGCAGTTATAGCACACAGGCGGAGGCTGAAATTTGCAGTGCTGCTCGAACCCCTCATTTCCGTTAGTTGGCATGGGATATCTGTCCTGATCATTGTAATACCTGTATCCCGTTGTCGTCGAATAAGTAGTATGGCACCGCTTCGAGGGACAGGTGTAACAATAGTGTACACTAAATTAAAACCAGAATGTATAACATTGGTGATAAATATCCTTTTCAATTTGACAGCCTTGAAATTACATTTGCATGGTTGAAATGAGAAGCCAGAAATAATGTCAGAAATTTCACCATGTATAGGTTTGTTGTGTTGACATTAAAATTTTACTTTAGTACTGTTAGCATCTGGAATATAAGCGCCCTGTGGCTGAAGATCAGCGATGTCGCGAATTTGTCATGACGCATAGCAAGAACAATAAAACCGTTCGAAAAGCCTACGCTTTTTCATTATCGTGTTATTGTGCTTTGGATACAAGCATGAATGAATGCTGTATAGAGGCTCGATTGCACGCAAAATCTAGATTTCTTAATTTCCCCTGGTTAATGATCTCAAGATTGAAAAAAAGAATGCTCTACATTATAAGCCAGTGCACTGCGGCTGGCTCGAGCCCAATTGTCGCTCTGAAAGGACAAGTAATAGACTTCTGCGTCATGGTCAGAGCGAGCCCGATGATTGATAAGGAAGACCAGACATGATGACGACCGTGCTCAACAGAGAGGACAGAACGAGTAAAGGCAACACGGTTACAGCTTGCACGTGACAACTGCACGACACATCTGTGCCCTGAACACAGAAATATAAAGAAACCGTACGAGCACTCTTAAGAGCTGCTTGATTAACGCGAGCTTCAAACTACAGCTGGCCGCATATGCGAAGTTGTGCTTTAAGTCAAATGTTGCGGTATTCGGCGCTAGAAATACAATAAGAACGGCTCGCGTTGCGCAGCATTTATTCTGTAGTAAGGATCCAGCTGTAGTAAGGCTTTGCGTCTTTCGTGCAAGCAGTAGCAACTGTGACAAAACTTAGCGCTGCCTTTTCGCTCCTTCTCCGTAAGGAGAACCCTACAGGAGAGATCCAATAGGCGAGTGCCACGATCGAAGTTGAGTGGGGCGCTGGCGATCGATTTCCTCTGGCAAGGGCAATCAGGCGCAAACATTGCGCCGGCTTTGTTTCTACGGGTGAGAGTCAGGAAAGATGCAAACAACGCTACGGAAAGAGAAAAATTGATTTCGAGCCCCTTTTCTGCTACTGCTTGAGGAATGGTGACGAAATGCTAGGATGCACTATAACGACCAACTTTTCCATTGGCGTGTTTAAGAAAAGGCGCCCTCTCAACTCCTTTGAGGAAACAAAACAAAGATACGAGAAAAAAAAAGGAAACTAGGAAAAGAGGTGCGCAGCTGTGACAGATACAGCGCGAGTGTTCGGGGAAAAACCTTCACTTTGCCCCGTTCTTGGAAGTTGGTCAATACGTTGAAAATGCGCGCATTTCCCAAAGGCAAAACGTGTTTACTGATGCGCATTTCAGCAGCAACGTCGTTGCATAACCCCCTTCTCTTGTTTGAGTGAACACATTGAATCACTTGCCGTGTTGTTTGCAGCGAGCCAAAAGGTTTTCAGTTATCAGTGACGCAAGAGTGAACCTGAGGCTGGGAGCAACGAAATTTTGTGCGACGGTGCAAAGAAAAAACGCTCTTCAAATACGGACGCACGTCTCTTCGCGTGGACGTAAAATGTAGACGTGAAAGAAATAACCTGTCTCAGACATTGTATACCAATATAATAGGAAGCATCTCTGAAACCTGGCCCAAGCAAGCCAAGGGTCACGTCAAAATGTTGTCTTCAAACCCCGATAGCTTCTCTTCTGCAACTCTTTACAAATGAAAGCTGGCATGTCCATGGTAACCTTGCATAGAAGTATGTGGGTAGACTCTCATAGACACTACGCTTCTTAGAATACCTAAATACGTTGAAAAAAGTTATATGCGCCCCTGCAAAAAAAAAAAAGAAAGATTTATTGAGAAATACGTATCCGATTAATTTTCAGTCCAATCTAATGATCGACAGAAGAAGACAACGGAAAATTTGGCGGAAGCGAGACGGGGACAGAAGACAAGGCGCGACATGTATACAAGTATACTAAGGAAGCTAAGTCATCGGTTCATTCATGCATTGAAACATCGCTTGTGGTACGCATGAAAACACAACAGAGGTTGTCCTACGTACATCGGTTGTTGTCGCTAACACAGTGCTTCCTCATAAGCGAGGTCGATGATGCGGTGAAGGCTAATGTCACTAACGTCACTGTCTTTGACCCCACCTTTATTTTCTTCTGCGCAATCTTTCTCAATAGCCACGCATTTGCCATCTGTAAGGCTTGATGCGCGCTCTTTTGATGCTGTGGCTGATGACAATGAAGACGTGTTGTTGCGACTGTCCTCGTTGAACAATCATGACACTCCGGTGTGTGTTTGTGTGTTTTTACTTACCTCCCGGGTTTCGGCACCAAAATGTAAAGAAACTAGCGATCAGCGAAAGGATCAGACCGACAACCGTTCATGGTTCCAACTTCTTCTTCTTCTACTGCAGTGCTCGCCTGCACGCGTTTATTACTTCATCTTTTTCTACACCTCCCTTCATCTCTCATTCGTATGTCCCCTACTTTTCTGTCTCCCCTTACCCTTTCTGCATTGCAGTGTAGCAAACTGGATATTTGTTTTCCGGTTAACATCCCTGCCTTTGCGCATTGCAATTCTCCCTCTCGGTCTCTAAGGATGAGCCCTTTGTAATGTCTTGGACCCACTTGCTATGCATTTTGGATTGTGCACCTGGTTTTTATTTTACTCTTCTACCATGCTATTTACATATATATGTTAACATGATTCCATGCCCGTCATGACGTATGTGTAGGGCCTCATTGCACACCGGTGAGGCTCTGTGGTAGAAAAAATCGACTGCCCCTCAGAGGGCCCGCGATCAAATCCCATCCGATGCTGGATATATCTTTTTTTAATTTCATTTTTTTTTCTCATTTCGCGTGGTAGCGGTTGTGGACGCCTGTGGCAGCTGTAGACCACTGTGGCACAAAAATTTCCTGTTGGTTTGATCTAATAACAGATGTAGCTGTAAAAAACCGGCAGATCCCACGCACCGTGGGAATCGATGTGATGCGAAGCAGCCAGCAAGGAGCAAATCATGCTGTACATATTATGCAGGTCATTATTTACATGATAGGACCTGTCATTTGTGTTCGTCAAACAGTCACGTCGCGAAATACAAATTTTGGTGTATCTCAATCTTGCGAATTGGACGCAAGCGCACCACGAGCGTGGCATGTAAGTGGCATTGTAGATGACATGCATGCCAAGATTTACATGTTACCACCTGCCACTTATGTTCGCTTAATTTTTTACCTCAAATCACAGCGAGACGCGAGACCAATCTGCCTCCATTTCGCATGCGTTCGTATTCTCGCGCTCTGCGCATCGTGCAGACGCCATCCGCGTTCCAGCGTTTAAATTGACGGACAATTTGTCAATTCCAAAGTGTGTTCCTCGAACGCCTGTGCCCACTGAGACGGGGTCGGTCAGAATGAAACGTGATGCGCGCGTCTCCCTCCTTGCATGATTAGAGACGCTGGGCAATGCGACGTTACGCAAGCAAAGCGCGAGCGCTGTAGAGTCCAACGCGACCGGCGTCCGTTTGCGCGCCCCGGCGCCCACCTGGCACTGTGCCAGGGCACGGCTGGAGGGACGGATGGACGGACGGGCGGACGCGAGCATGAGACATTAAAGGCTTTCACCTTAAAATTTGGTGTATATGAAGCTGGCGAAACGGCCACAAGAGTGTCATGAGAGTGGCATGCAAGTCATGTTGCACATGACATGTCATGATTTGCATATTACCACTTGTCATTTATCCTTGTCATACAATCACGTCGCTGAATACCATATTTGGTGTATATCAAGCTAGCGAAACGACCACGGGAGTACCATGAGTGTGGCATGCAAGTCATGTTGCGCATGACATGTCATGGTTTCCATATTAAAACGTCATTTATGCCCGTCATACAGTCACGTCCCTGAATACGAAGTTTCTTGCATATCAAGCTAGCGAAACGGTCACGAGAGTGTCATGAGCGTACCATGTAAGTCATGTTGCACATGACATGTCACGATTTCCGTATTACCACTTGGCAATTATGTTCGTCATACAGTCACGTCAGTCAATACCTAATTTGGTGTATCTCAAGCTAGCGAAACGGCTGTCAGCGCGCCATGAGCGTGGCATGTAAATCATGTTGTATATGACATGCAGGTCATGATTTTCATATTACCACCTGTCATTTATGCTAGTCATACAGTACACGTACCTCAATACCAAACTTGGTGTATATCAAGCTAGCGAAACGGCCACGAGAGTGTCATGAGCGTGGCATGCAAGTCATGTTGCACATGACATGTCATGATTTCCATATTACCACTTGGCATTTATGTTCGTCATACAGTCACGTCACGCAATACCAAATTTGGTGTATATCAAGCTAGCGAAACGGCCGTCAGCGCGCCATGAGCGTGGCATGTAAATCATGTTGTACATGACATGCACGTCATTATTTGCATATTACCACCTGTCATTTATGTTCATCATACAGTCACGTCACTCAATCCCAAATTTGGTGTATATCAAGCTAACGAAACGGCCGCGAGCGCGCCATGAGCGTGGCATGTAAACCATACTTTTCATGAAAAGTTATTCATGATTTTCATGATATGACCACCCATTTATGTTCGTCATACAGTCATGTTATGCCATACCAAATTTGGTATAAATCCCATTAACGATAGGGCCAGGAGAGCACAAAGTCGTAGGCGGCTAGATAGATAGATAGATAGATAGATACTCTCAAAGTCGCCGAAGTTCGCTAAGAAATGCTTCGCATTTAATAACCAAACCTCCATTTTGCTTTTGAGCCTCTGCTCTCTGTCGACATCGTGTGCTCAACCGCCGAATCGTCTCCAAAGCCGCCTAATGGCTCACATTGTTTGTGCCAAAATTATTGTGTACACTCTCCGAAATCGATAGCTCCATATTAATTTGCCGGATCCCCTTCAGTCTCTTGTTGACCATTCTTCAGGCTTCTTTCGACCCTGCGTCCTATCGACCACCCCAACGGACTTCGCCACCTTGGTTTTACGTGCACAGTGTTCGGTGGCATGGCAAAATTGCTTTCCGCCGTAATCGCCTTGCTGATTGTCATCGAATAATTCATCCAGAAGAGAAACCAAAACGAAACAAAAACACGCATCGCTTGAGAATTCTGTCACGCCTACATTTTCTTGCGACATCTTTACTCTCGGCGTTCTCGCCGCTTGCAACTGCCTGCGAAACTGCTGACATGCCCTAACTCGGAAGAATTTCTCCTCTAGCCCTTACTGACGCCGCTGTATAAGCTAAACTTTGAAATTTCGGCACAGGCGCCAACCCGATTGCTTCCTCTATATTGTTATCTGTATGAATATCTAAAACTGCGAATATTTAAGGAAACTAACAAAGGTATCTTTATCATAATTGTTTTTTTATGAGAGAAAAAGTTACACTGCAGTAACTCGTTCATGCCGAATTTCTTGTGCAGAAGGATTCCTTTAAGCAATCGAGATTCGTGCTTCAAAAAGAAACAAAAATCGTGTTTCCCATTCTGGCTTTAATACTTATTTATTGCCCATTAGTGTGTTAGTGCCAATGAGCCTTGGAACGTCATGGCGAGCTAATTATTATGTGCTGAATCAGGGGTGGGCAACTTGCGGGCCATGGGCAGCATGCGGCCCACGAAGCTTTATTATGGGGCCCCCTGCACAAGGTCATAAGACCACCTGCCTCCCCCTAACTAACCGATGAACCCCTCCACCAACTTTCTGTGCCCGTGAGTGTTAGGCCTAAGAATATTCATCCCCAACAGTCGGCATTCAAAGAGACTGATGTTTTGTATGCTACCTATGAATTATAAATTGCAACCTTGCGACATGCATGCTGAAAGTAAATATGAAAACATGATTTCTATTTTAATTTTGTTCATGATTATTGTCCATTTCACCGACTTTTTTCTGTTCTTCTGCAAAGCATCCCCCCCCGTTCGATTTGCCTAGCGGTTCCCTGCCAATGTCGGCTTCATGCCACTCGGACCCTCCGCCTCAAAAGGTTTCCGAATCCAGGGCTAAAACATCTCAAGCAAATCAATGCAGCGTCCTGAAATTATCCCAGTGAAATAATCACTGTGTGCTAAAAATCATATCAAGCAAGAAAGTGTATGAGCTGACAGTTTATGCGGAATTTTTACGTTGTTGCAAAAGGCTTTGCAGACACCGTATTCACCGATTTGCGGTGCATTCTAAAACAGCCTCTCAAACATTGCTATAAGTAGAACGCTTTCATGGATTAAAAAATTGTTAGGCATGGTTAGGTACTCTTGGTTCAGAAAGCTCTAAAGCTAAGACGATATATGTTTTGTTACGAGGTATGTGCCAAATCAGGAAAATAAAATTCTATGACTCAGTAGGAAGCTCTACTTCCTGCAGATATTAAAGTTCGCTTTTTTTAATCCGAACAAATGTCTAAAAAACTGGAAGCAGTCTCTGCCGAGGTAAACCAATTTCTTCTCACAGTTACATTGGAGACCTGATGTGAAAATTCCCCATTAGGAATATTTACATAAAAATATGAATTCCTTCTGCTTAACCGTCACAGCTCTCCTCCTCACCCTAACTTCCCTTTTCTACCCCACTGCTCTAATGCTATAGCAAGGCTTTGCTGTGTCTGTTAGCGATGCCTGTATTGGTCGCGAGATCAAGCGGTGTCGCCGCCTGGCGATTACTGGCTGAATAACGCCTAGTGTGGATAGCTCTCTTCGTCGTCTGCTAGCCGTGGCATGTTCGCGTGCGCGCTTACGTCACGCACGTCGTCAAGGAGATGCTTGGTTCAGTTGTGTTTGCCACTTAACTTCCTTGGGCGTGCACTAGAGCACTGCATGGGCTCGGGCCTACCCGAAAACCTCAGCCCGGCCCGGCCCCCGGGCCGGGCTGGGTAAAGTAGTTTTCACGGCCCGACCGGACCGGGCTCGGGCCTGAAGCTCCTGGGCTGAGGGCCGTGCCTGTGTTTGAGGTGGCGGGCTCGGGTCGGGCCGGGCTTGGAGTTTGCTCATTTCTTAAAGGGACACTGGAGTGAAACAATGAATAGGTTTAGATTGATAAAGCGTACCCTGACAACTCTAATGTCTTCAATTGCACCATGATAAGTTTATTAATACAGGAGAAAATAATGGTCAGAGTTCCACTTTTAAATTTCGCGCCGAAATCTCCATGCGTGATGGCACTGATATGTCGCACTTTGGAGACATTGGCTCAAAGGAATTTCCTGAAAATAGGTGTTTTAAATCTATGACCCCCTGAAAGGTCATTACTGTTCATTTTAACGGATTTGTAATTATGTGGGGCTTATTAGATGCCGTCAAAATGTATCACGTCACGGCGTTTGGTGGTCGAATTTCAAAGTGGCGTCGCCATCAGCATTTTCTTTTTCTCGAACCATATGCATACAATGAGCAATCTTCAAGAAGCTTATTCACGCCTTTATTAGCAAACTGAAACCAAACCCGAAAACAGATCAAAATTTCTTCGTCCACTCCTGCCACTCCTACCAATCGCAACCTTCAACGGGTACGACATCGTTAGCAAAGCATACATACTACAATATGAAAAAAAAGAGCTTAGTACAAATCCATGCGTAATATAAACTGCTGAAACCTAAAAGGAGAAGCCCTCAAAGAGTTTTATAGATTATATTGAAGAGTTGCACGACGCACGGGGACAATACAAATGAAGCGATGAGCTGGAAAGCTAAGTTCTTTCTGTAGAAGTCCGCAGAGACGTCCGAAATTTGCTCCAGTGGGGGAGTTCTGAGAACTACGACTGCCGACGCCTTCATTATTCGTAAGGACGATTTCATGCGCCCCTGTGGCTAGCGCAAGCAGTTCAAAGAAACTGTAGCGCGGCAGGATATCTGATGCAACAGAGCATGGCGGGCTCACAGCTGAAATCTCTTGATAATTTGACTTTCTGCACAATGACTTGTAAAGAAATGAACTGTGAACTCTGCCACAAAAACTTATTTCATTTGATTTTCATTTACCGATACCCTAAAGGCCAATGGCATTACAGAGGGAAGTGAGTAGAAAATTAGAAGTGAAAGCAGGCAAGAAACGCAGCAAACAATAAAGAAATACACACGTTCTTCGGCCCTGTCGACTGTATATACTAGCAGTGGTGCGATATATGGAAATAATGCCATAGTAAATATTTTCTTCTGTCCTTTTGGCTGTTTGAACGTATTTCGAAAAGTACACGTGGTGCGTGGAGTTCATTATATCTCTGATCAAGTTTCGCGTATTTACAACAAAAGGTAATCAATTTGTCTTTTTTTCTCTTTTTGCTTGCCGGTGCAAGGCGCTATTATGATGAAGACAGGCGCTACATATCCAGTAGGGTGCATGATTGGGTTTGATGTACAGCATGCTTCAAATTTCTATAGCGAGCGTACTAAAAACAAAGTGAAGAGAGGATTCTGTTCTCAGTCTCCTCTGGTCTAATTGCGCTCCCTGCTAAAACAGAACTCATGCTGCAAATAACTTTTTTTTGCTACAATACCTGCTACCGTGGGCGTTGGCAGGGGCGTGCAAACGCGAAGCTGACCAAAAACTTGTTCCCTACCGAAGCCACACAAGCAATTCCCCAGCTCCCCCCACCGTGATGCAACACGGGTTTGCACCACTCAAGATAAAATTCTGCCGATGGTCATGTCCGCTACCAAACGCTGTTCATGATTCCCATGGCATTTGTTCAAAAATTATGCACAGTATACCTCTGCTGAATAGCCGTTCATCGTACCCAGTATGTCCGGTCAACTGTTACCCCAGTGAGGCCCTTTTGTAGAAGGGATTACCGTAGAATAAAGCACGCGTGTTAGCGTAGCGTGTGCCAACAAAACGAAGACATTTGCTACTTAAAACGCTTGCTGTCGATTCCATGTTCGGGCAACACAACCTAGATTCATGGCTCGGGCCTTTGTCAGGCCCGATCTGCTGTCGGGCCATGCCGGGCCGGGCCAGGCCGGGTAGGTGAAAGTTTTTCTCGGGTTCGGGCCGGGCCTGGGTTTCGCTTTCGAGTGACCAGGCCGGGTTCGGGCGGGTAAACTTCGATGAGTGCCGGGCTCGGGCCAGGCCCAGACCGAGAATCACGGCCCGTCCAGTGCTCACATTAGACTAATATCGATCTCAATTGTGAGAGAACAATATAAAAAAAACATACAAGCACAAATCCTTTACACTAGTCGGCGACTTCAACGTAGACATTATGGACCTTAGGACCTAGCTTTGTCGTCGACTCTTTATGTCGCTTTATGTGACTTTGTGTCTCTCAGCCTACATTGTAAGAGGCAACGCTCGGGTAACGCATGGTTACTCACCCATACGATACCCAGAGCTTCACCCATTTGTCATGATTCACTTCGTGGAGATGCGTGGATTTTTTTTTGCGCTGTTTATCTTAAATATACACTACGAACTAGCCACGTCAGCTACTTTATTTGCCACAATGGAGGAGGGGAGATGATTCCTCAAGAAACTTTAGCTTAGGTGTCTTGCCTGAATCTGAAAAAAAAGAACAGCCCAGTAAACCTGCTTGGGCTATGAAACTTCCCCTCGAAATGGCAGAGAAAAAAACATCCTCTAACATCATCCACAAAGTGAATGATGTTAGAGGATCTTGCTCGGAGATGATTGGGTAGCCCGCGAATCCTCCGTACA
>JALIZH010019661.1:0-10912 GCA_030522465.1 Rhipicephalus appendiculatus | reverse complement strand
TCACCAGCGGAGATTAAATGAGCGGGGATCGCGTGGTCCCAGCAAGCACATGAGCGGGTTAACAAGAGCAACATGGTAAAGACGTTTGTCCTACAACGGACATACTCAGGATGATGATGATGATATGCACGAGGCGGACGCACGCTGGTACTGCATGGAAACGCTGAAATGAAATAATTTACTACTATCTAAAACGTTCGACCTGGAGGCCACATGTCGACATCAAATATTTTGTAGGTGGTACTTCCTACCAAGTGGTATGCTATAAAAGAGAACAGACAACTTTCTGTCTAAATAGTCAGAGTTTCGGAGGCGACATTCCCATGAGAAGACGTCCTCATGATGTTTTCTTGCAAAATTCGTTTTTTTTTTAGCAAACACAAGTCTTCAAATACAACGTCGTGTTGTAAGTTGCTGATCGGGGCTGCATCCTGACTTTTTCTGTGCAATCGGGGAGATTGCAAAAATGCTTGATAGGAACAGACTTCGCGACAGCGCAACGATCTCAGTGTAATTGCTGAGAAGTTTGCAGAAGCCAACGGACACGAATCTGTCTGTGAATGATCTATGGGGAATCTTTTCTAATAACTTCTTAATCGCTCCTGAATATGTTTTGCAGCAATAATAACATGGTCGGGTTACCAAGGTACGTTGATCAGTAGAGCAGACAAATGGACGAATAGGCTAGGACTTACTTTAAAAGACAGCGTAGCAACACAATGACAAATGAAGAAAACGAAAAAGGACGAAGGAATCAGCGACCGTCCCGTTGTATTTCTTTTGGTCGTTTTCTTGACGCGCTCTTCTTAAGATGAAAGTACTGAGAACTTTCTATACGCCAAAACATTTATATTTGCTAAGGAAGCTATCTGTGGCGCTTTAAGAAGGCACAACTAGAGCGTATGATTAACAGCGCAGCTGTTCAAGCTCGAGTAAGGCCCGTGTCGTGGGCAGGAGGCAAAATTCCCAAGAGAATGCGTTCTCATGATGTCTTTTTGCAAAATTTGTTTTTATAGCAAACAAAAGACTTCAAATACAACGTCGTGTTGTAGGTTGCTCATCGGGGTTCCACCCTGACTTTTCTTGTGCAATCCGGGATATTGCAAAAATGTTTAATAGGAACAGACTTCGTGACAGGGGGGTCAAGACAGACTTGGTGTCACGTGTACCTGAACGTACAGCAAAGAACATGGTTCGTACGGACCAGTAATGAGCTGCTCTTGAGAAGGAAATTTCTGTACAGGGGGAACGGAGTCGATCCTTGCTGAGGTACACCTGGGACCAAGTCTGTCTTGACCCCCCCCCCCCCCTTAAATATTCAACAAGGCTCCGAAGCCCCAGGTCTCGTTCATGCTCTTCAGAATGTCACCAGCGCACTCAGTTCATTGGCTGGTGTCCTGGCACGGCATTATTATGAAGTGGTGTTCAGTAAAGAAGAAGAAAGGTGTACGTGTGGTGGGAAAGCTACAGAAACGACAGAGTATGTTTTAAATGCAAGCGAATATATCCACTGGTATGTATTGTTTGGCACTAGCCCTGGGTTTAAAGGACACCAATGGCAAGTTAGACATACCTGCGATAGAGATAAGTAACAGACAGTTAAGGGATTCCTGGCGGAAAAGTAAGAAGAAAAAAGGACAAAAAAACATGGTTGATCCCTCCGTCAAAGGAATCGGTATAACACGAAAGTGAAACGTGTCTTTACAGAGTCGAACATAGTCGAATGTTTATTGCACATTGATATAAGAAAGCTTGCACAATGTCTATTGGTGTGTTGACAGTTTATCACCCTTTAACGTGGATGCATCAACGTTGACGCTTGATGGTACATCTGTGTCCCGACGACTAACGTCTATGATGAATGAATAAAGAAACCCTTGTGGTCATAGATGCTTGTGGTAGCTGTACGGTGAGAGCGGAGTCATTGAAAGCGGTATGACAGCCTGAAGAGCGTCAATGATTGGGCGCCGAACTTGGGCTAAGGTCGCCTTCTCGCGGCATGTTAGACTTATTGAAC
This sequence comes from Rhipicephalus appendiculatus, assembly GCA_030522465.1. Lineage (NCBI taxonomy): Eukaryota > Metazoa > Arthropoda > Arachnida > Ixodida > Ixodidae > Rhipicephalus > Rhipicephalus appendiculatus. Next base: position 8,895 of record JALIZH010019661.1, on the reverse strand, counting down.
AACGCTGCCCGACCAGAGGGGAAATGCAACGCGCGTCGTGTCTTCCCCGTTGGCCGGCTGCGATTTTTCGCGGGGCGAGCTAGGAACATGCCTAGGGACGCGGAGTTACGGCCACGCGACGCACTCGCGCGTCGCACAGCTATTTTTGGTATGGACGGATGCTAAGAGTGTGGATGTTAGGGGTAAGGTCGCCACCTGGCAGTCTGTTAAATCGTCGGCAAAATTGCACGTTTACTATTCGAAACACGCCGAATGGGACGGACGCGGAGAAACAACGCTTTGAAGAAACTAATCGTGCATTTCACGGTCATAATGCATTACTTCTCTTAGCAAGAGCACGGCGAGAGGACAGTGGTAGATATAAAAGGCTTGTTTTAAAGCCTGCAAAGTATGTGACTGTGGCGCAGTGGATAGCGTGCCCGGCATCTCTTGTCGCGAACCTAGAGGTCGTAGGTTCGACTCCCGTTGACGGAACTTTTTTTCTTTGTGTTCTGATCGTGTGTATTTTTTCCACGTCATTTCCGTGACGGAAATACATCACTCAAATCTTGGTGGACCCCGGCATAAAACACTTTCGTGTTAAATGATAGGAAAGATAAGGCCATCCTGCCGTAAGGGGCAGAATGTTGGGCTGTAAATTTACGATTTCTTTCTATATAATAACCGATTTAATCGAAGTAGATAAGAGACTGGGTCAACTTTTAAAACATAAAGCTTAAGAGTTATTTACACTAGTGGTGCCAAGCGTGAGAGAACAGCGGAGCTCGGCCGCCTTCCTTGCCTCTGTTTATTTTTGTCTTTTTTCTTCCCTGTCTTCTTCTTTCTGACTTTTCTATATCCTTTTTCGTCTCTTCTTCTTTCTGTTTCTTTCTTCCTCCACCTATGTCTTTTTATTTCCCCTTCTCTTTTTCTGTTTTTCTTCCTCTTTATTTCTCTCTGTCTCTGTCTTTCATTCTCTCTCTTTCTTTCTCTTTCTGGTATTCTACCCTCTGTTCTTTCTCTGTCTCTATCTCCCGCTTCCTCCCTCACTCTATCTCTTCCTCTCTGTTTCTTTCTTTCTTTCTTCCTTTTCTTTCTCTCTATTTTTCTCTGTCTATGATATCCTTTACTCTATCAATCCTTCTTTCCCTCCCCTTTACCCCTACATATCTTCTCCTCACCATCACTTCGCTTTCTCATCTTCTTGCTACAGTATAATATACAAGGCAATAATATGCTCTGCTAGCGGTTCGCTAAAACTAAAGAAGGGAAGACACGGGCTCCAAACACCAATTAATATTGTGCACGACACAATCTTGATTGGTTCGTGTCTACTCTACGTGTCAACGCCAGAACTCCCACGGTGTTATCGCAGACACACAGTCAAGACACAAAGCATGCGGCTGCGCCATAGCTCCTCGCTTCCGGTTGACGCCCCGATGGTCCACGAAGTGCCATTTGCGTGCACAAATTCCACTCTCAAGGCCACATAACAAACAGCTTAACGTGCTTTTACGGCGAATTTTATGTGGGTTAGTTTCGGTGTATTTTTGCGGTGCATCAACAAAAACCTATGTGCCACACAAATTGGACAAACCCCGCTACGCACTACCGGTTCGCTAAAAATTAAGAAGTAATGACACGGGCTGCACACACCGCTTAAGGTCGTGCATAAAATGCCAAGCGCATACGACTAGCCAGACAACTTAAAGCATATTGCGAAACAGGGGTTGCTGCAAAAAGACAAAACTACCATGCAGCTGAAATCAAAGTTTTAAAAGAGCATACGCGCAATTCAAAACGGGCTTTCTGGATTAACTTCTCGGGTTCAGTTGTAGGAAGTGTGGCCGGTCATCGTTAGAAATGCGGGGCCACATTTCTGCCATGCGATAAACACCTTTGCCCATCATTCATTTTCAGAAAGTGGAATGGCTCACAATTTTCGGTCTTTTGGAACTACTCCCATTTTATCAGCGTCTTTCAATATGTCATTCATCCAATTTTGTTGTGATTGCCCCACACCATAAAAATATATTTTCGCAAAATTAATAAGAACTTACTATTGTACGGACCTATCTAAGCAATTTCATTATTTTTGGACAAACTTTCTAGATGGACAAGTTATGCGTGACGACTGCGGAGTAGGACCAATAATGAAGTGCATCACGAAGAAGTTTTGGGGCATAGGTATGGCCCTTGCATTACCACAAATGGGAACGATAAACGCCGACAACATTTACAGGGCCATGTGTAGGTAAGCCAATCTTTAAAGCAACGGTTTTAATCTAGGAAAATTCTGAACATTTACTGGAGATCAATCATATTCATAATGTACCTTTTTTGGCCCGCGAAAAAAATCGTGCTGATATTGAGCGGCAAATTAGTAATCCTTCTCCTTCTATTTAAACAGACGTTGGAATCACCTAAAGTTTCGTAACGCCCTCACCATCACAGTGATTCTGACTAAGCATATTTATACGCTGAGATACAATCACAAATATGCTCAGCATATTTTGTGTCCACTGCAGGACAAAGACCTGTCCGAATGATCTCCAATTCGGCCTGTCTTGTGTGAGCTCGGTCCATCGGATCCCTAAAAAATTTCAATGCAGCATCACGCTAACTCTACAGTACTCGGCTGCATCTCGCGTCCCTTGGTATTCATTGTATACATCTAAGTGACCACTGTTCATCTTTGCTACGCATTATATGGCCGGCCGAAGTCTTTTGTTTATTGCCATTTAGAACGTAGGCGAACCTGCTTTGTTCACTTGACCCCTTCTGCCGTCTTTGGATATTTGAAGGGGCTGCTGCAACACTTTTCCAAGAAACCGTCGAATGGCTTAATCAAAGGAGCTTACTGCCAAACTTTGCAGCGGGATATCTCGGAGCACAGACATGCTAGAAGAATTCTTCCAAATGGAACTGTGTATAAATGCGACTGCCTCAAACTTTTCATTACAAACATGCTTTCTTGCTGCAATCACTAAAAAGTTAATTATTGAATCTGAGTTAATTGGGCACCTGAAAGCGATAATAATTGTCTCATTGCGTGTCCCCCCTGGATGTATAAGTTATCTGCAAAGGTGGTTTTCATGTTCTTCCCAGTGCTGAATTTTGATAAAACCATAAAGCTTAACTTTGAACACCCGGTATAAAGATGAAGGCACCACAGACGCGGAGCGCTCTGCGTCTGGTGTCTTCAGTCCGTCCCTGTACGTTAAAATTCGTGATTGCACAATAAGCTTTAATATCAAGTACCGCCACTATTTGCTTCAACACGATGAGCTGCTCTTCTTGTTGAGATAAAGCTTGTCCCCATTTGCATGCGCATTTGTGAAGTACTTAGATATAAAGTTCGTCCCATTTGTTGACACGTCTCTGGAAACAAGGAACGGAATCCTAGGAAACAAGGAACGTCGCAGCAGTGCCAGAGGAGTACAGACAGTGATAATATAAGCAGTATGACCATGTAACCGCTGATGGGAATTGCCGAGAGTCGGGCGGTTGAAAGCGATTTTAGAAGTCTCAGTCTACAATGTAACTATTCGTGCCCATTCCAATAATGCTTCTTAATAAATATTAATTTTATAATACTGTCCTGAACGGTTTCTAGCGCATGTTTCAGTTAGTTCCATGAAGTGAATCTTTACATAATTTTCTGCTTTATGTGTGATACATCTTAAACAAAAAAAGTGCCATGTTATGCGAGAAAATGAATTGTCTCACAGGAATGAAACTTTTTAACCGATTCAACGCCTTTTTGTCGCATTTCTTCTCTTCAAATGCCCCAATGCAAATTTTTTTCCGCTTTCGTTCAGTCACATACAAAACTGAACTTCTGGTATAATGAATAGCTATTGGTGCAGAGCAACAACATAAATACTTACTCTGCTGTAACTGGCCCTAGAAAGCCGTAATGAAGAGCTCCGAAAATTTAAGAGAGCAGAATTCCACCCATTTTTGTGGGTGACGATTTCACTGGCAGCAACCGAGCCAATTTTTTTCGCACGAATACTTTGAATAATCGCGAAATTTTTAATAAAAATAAATACACAACCACCGGTGCTCGTCGATGAAACGAATATCACAAACAAAAGCAAGCTTTTGATTTAGGTATTCTTTCCCTCCTCCTATCTCCCTCTCCTCTATCTCTTCCCTCCTCCCGAAAGAGTAAGCAGGCGTTGTGCCCCTCCAGGTGGCAGTTGCCAGCTTGCTCTCTCCCTCTTTCCTCTGTGTCCTTGTGTATCTGTGTATGCAAATCAAATAATAATAATAATAATAATATCGAAGCCAAATTCCGCGTTTTGACCAGCTCTACCAGCGGAGTTAGAAAAAAATTCGGCAGATTCCACGTACCTTGAGAATCGATGTTATGCGAAGCATGCGGAGGGAAGGTGACTGTGTTGTAATGTTTTATTGAGCGAAACGTTACGAAATTACGCTAAAGATATGTACATATGTTGTACGCACAGACATGTTCCACAGTCGCATATGTTTTGCATAACAAGTTGTTTGCAGTTGCGTAACGATGCCAACAGCAACACCAAAAGCGGTAAACTGATATGTAGCGCTTGTGCTCGCCAGGATGGTAGCCCTGGACACTGCCAACATATATCGACTTCAGTGGATGGCGCTTTACTATAATTGATGTTAACCCGGCGTGACGGCTGTATCATCGGAGTACATATGTAATGTTTATAAAATTGGATAGCCAGCACTGCAACGACAATTGACGTTTCACGAACATTAGGGTCTATTCGAAAAGCAGTTCCGAGACCCGGCGTGGCTCTGTGGTAGAATGCTTGATTGCCACGCGGAATGCTTGGGTTCGATTCCTGTTGGGACCCTGACATTTATTATTTGCATTCGTCCGGTCAACGCTGCTGATGACGTCAGCTTTTTAACGCTCTGGCGTTAAAAGTACCAATGTTTGTCTCGCCGTTCCTGGGTAGTCTAAACTGTCAATCACCTGTGGCACATACCCGCATACCTGTGGCACATACCCGCCCCGTGGTATGTGCCACAGGGTTTGCCCGAAAGAGTTTCACGACGTACGCGACGGGATTGTCATTATTCATGTCACGACCAGTGAGTCATATTCGTCAAACCATCTTATTCTCACATACTAATTTTAGGTCTGCCCCAAGTTAAAGGGGTAATCACGAGATCACGCAGACGTAGGCGGCTAGATAGATAGATAGATAGATAGATAGATAGATAGATAGATACGCAGATAGAAATGCTAAAAGTGGCCTGCAGTACGCAAAGAAATGCTTCGCATTTAAAATTGGTGCGGAGTTAGAAAGAGAACATGGCTGATCCCTCTGTCATATGAGTCGATAAAACACGAAAGTGAAAAGTGTCTTCATAGAGGTTGTTGGAACGTTTATTATGCATTGCTTCGCCACAAGGGTAAAGGAATGAATGATATAGCAACAAATTGTAATGTCACGCAAAGAACGGCATGCAGCTCACTCCTCAAGCAGAAAGGCCGCACGAAAAGAACATACACAGGACGAGCATGAACTAACAACTGTGACAGGTCGACACTTAAAGCATGCTGCTCAAACACAAAGAAGGACGCACGAAACGAGCACACAAGTGTACACAAGATGGGTGCAAACTGACAATAATATCTGAGGTTTAACGTCCCAAAACCACGATATGATTATAAAAGACGCCGTAGAGGAGGGCTCCGGAAATTTAGACCACCTGGGGTTCTTTAAGCTGCACTTAAATCTAAGTACACGGGCGAGCGCGAACTAACAACTGCCACAGTTACTTCTCTGTATCTGAGCGCTTCTTTCGCAAACGCGGCCGCTGCAGTGAGCCAAATGACCTGCTCTCTGGAACATTAACGCCAGCACAAGACGTACTAACCGCCCGGATCACAAGATAAGCACGCGCGCATCGCAACGCTCGAAGCCACGACCTTTAAAGCGCACCCTCGCGCCCGTCGCGCCATCTCACTAGTCAGAACGAAAACATGCTAAAACCGCTAATATCTGAGTACCGCTGACAGTAAACGGTGTATATAAATAGCTCGCCGTTAGTCCTCCGAAGAACGTGCGGCTTGTGTCCGAGTCCTTTCGCGCCGCTCGCTACGGAGCGAGAGTTCGTAGGTTCGACTCCCGGTCCCGCAGATTTTTCTTGTTTTCTTTGCTATCCGTTAGTGTGTATTTTGCAAACGTGCAATCCGTGACGGAAATGCGTCAGTGGAGCCATGGTGGAGCTGTCATGGATTTTAACTTTTGCGTTAAAATGCTACCACCTGCATTTTGCCCTACAAGCACATACGACATGCGTTTCCACCGCAACGCTTGCGTTGAAGTTGCAGAGCGCAAGAAGGTCACTTCGCTCGCTTCAGCGGCCGCGTCTGCGAAAGCATTGGGTTGCTAGAAGGAACAGCCAAAGCAGGGACTAGTTGGTTGAGCATAATCGACACTTGCAGCGCGCAGCTCAAGCACAAAGAAATAACAACTGTAACAGTTGCTAGTTCGCGCTCGTCCTGGGTATAGATGGGCGTTCTTTTCGTGCGTCCTTCGTGTTTGATCAGCGCGCTGGTAGTGTAGATCTGTGGCAGGTGTTAGTTCGCTCGTCTTGTGTGTGTTCTTTTCGTGCGTCCTTTGTGCCTGAGCAACGTGCAGCAAGTTTCTAGCTCTTGGCCCTCCTTCGCGTGACATTCAAATTTGTTGCTATCGAATTGATGTCTTCGCCCTTGTGGTGACACTGTGACGTTTTTTTTTTCTTTACGGAACTGTTTCTTTGTAGATGCTCTATTGAGCATCTGCAAAACTAAAAAAAGCAAAATACCAATTTTATACATGCAGGAACCTCCATGATGACATGAAGAGGCAATCTCTGCCCACGTGACTTTATGCATTGTTTTATGATACCCAATTAGATGATATCCTATTAATGCAATGGATATCATCTAAGAGGCGGCCGTTAAGATCGCTCGCCTTCTGGTGGCCACCCGGGTTTCCGAAAGTGGACCGCGCTTGGCGCTCTCGCTATGGGCGGGCTCGGGAGTAACATTTCGCATTTCCGTCGATAAGTCACTTGGGCTTATCTTTTTGTACGGCGCCTGCACCTTGCGCCTGCTGCAAGCAGCAATACCACTGAGGATTCGCATGCTAATGCACATCAACGTTTGCAGTGCGAATATCCGGGAGTGTACTTTTGGGCACGCTCGCCAAAACTGTCCCACTGACAAGAAGATGGAGCTAGAGCTTGCGGAGAGTTCGATGGTGGAGGGATTTAGCGCCCTCTGTGAGAACCAGGGATCACTTCTGAAGAGTAAGTAACCACGCATTCAGTGGCGTCTTGTCAATAAACCAGCTCATAATGGATCAAACAAGCCTCGTAGCTGCGTACCTTTTTGATTACCCATTGCAAACGCCCATGCAATCTAGCCTTTCTGAAAGAGTTTGTAGTCAACTTTGGCATCTTTTTCATTTCGCAGTTGTATGTTCGTTTTATTGCAACAGCATTCATAACACTGTCGGCGGGTTTTTACCGTCACCTTTGTCTTCCATATATATATATATATATATATATATATATATAGGAAAAAATATATATACGCCTCTAAAAAACTGTTTATTGGTGACGTTTCGATCGGAGACCGATCTTCATCAAGACAAAATTTACCAGGCGCCGATGCGCTTTTATATCATCGCCGTGCCGAGAGAAAGAAAGGGGAGAAAAAAAAAGAGAGAGAAGAAGCGTACATACTGATAAGTGGTCACACGACCACGTGCGCGTACTGCTACATACGCATAGCACCTGTACTTTGAAAAAAAAAAATAATAATAATAATAATAAATAAATAAAAAAAATAAATAAAAAAATAAAAAAATAAATAAAAAATAAACGAGTGGTCTCTCTCTTTTTTTGACCACTCGTTTATTTTTTATTTATTTATTTATTTTTTTATTTATTTTTTATTTATTTATTATTATTATTATTATTTTTTTTTTTTCAAAGTACAGGTGCTATGCGTATGTAGCAGTACGCGCACGTGGTCGTGTGACCACTTATCAGTATGTACGCTTCTTCTCTCTCTTTTTTTTTCTCCCCTTTCTTTCTCTCGGCACGGCGATGATATAATAGCGCATCGGCGCCTGGTAAATTTTGTCTTGATGAAGATCGGTCTCCGATCGAAACGTCACCAATAAACAGTTTTTTAGAGGCGTATATATATTTTTCCTATTTTGTTCTACGGCAACCGAAGCCAGACTCTTCATAATCTACGTATTTATATATATATATATATATATATATATATATATATATATATATATATATATATATATATATATATATATATATATATATAGTAAAGCCACGAAGAAGAACAAATCAGAAGTAAAATTTTCCGAAACGCGAGACCGCTGAGACCGCGGAATTGAACCAGCGACGCCTTGCTAGCGTCTGGAATTGGGCTGGTTGGTACATATTGATTTTGAACGAAGCAACAGCGCTGGAACAGGACGGAGACGAGAAGACAGAAACACGACGCCTTGCTACAAAGCGCGCCGCGTTCCACAGCTCTGCCACACGCCATACGTACTCCACAGTAACAACGCAGGCTATTTATACACACCATTTATTTAAAGTGGTACGCAGACCTCGGAGGAGCTTCAGCGTGTTTACTATCGCCCGCGAGATGGCGCGAACGGCGCGCTGTGAAAACTGCCCTGGAGACACGCACTAAAATATGGCACATATCTCTACGCACTGGCGATGTCGAACGCCGGTCAAAGAATGCATCGAACGCCACCGCGCGGCAGGAAACGCAGAGCGGAGGCTCCACGCGCCTAACGTTAAAACAACGCCACCGGGCCGCTGGTCCCTACGTTCTGTGTGAATTTACGTTACGTGAAGCAGGTGACGTACTAGACACGCAAG
>JALIZH010019660.1:0-23566 GCA_030522465.1 Rhipicephalus appendiculatus | reverse complement strand
GACCATCATCACAGAGCGCACAGCGCCAAACGTTCTCTTCCTACAAACATTTCAACACGTATAAGGTCCTGATTGGGTGTACCCCTGATGGATGTGTAGTATTTGTATCACGTTTGTGGGGAGGGTCTGTGTCAGATAAGGCTATTCTGCAGTCCAGTGGGCTTCTGGATAAATTGGATCCTGGCGATGCAATTATGGTTGACAAAGGGTTCACATTCCCATACTTGCCGCCTGGACTGACAATATACAGGCCTCCATTTCGAGAACGACACGAAATGCAAATGAATGCACAAGATGTATTGGAAACAAGGCGCATCGCATCGGCAAGGGTGCATGTAGAAAGGGTGATTGCACGTGTGAAAAGCTTCCACATACTGGACAGGCCTTTTCCTATTTGTATGATTGACATTGCAGAGTCAGTCTTCAAAGTGTGCTGCTACTTGAGCAACTATCGAAATGTACTTATTAAGGGCACAGACTAACGGGGATCAAAAAATGTCACACAAATTTTGAGAATCGTGTTATGCCTAGGCAATCTTTGGCTTGGCTGTTGCGTCACTTTTGCATACTAATTTCTCTAGCTTATGGAATGTTCATTTTTTTAAAGGAAATTACCAGTGTTTCACTGTTCATTGCCTATCGGTGAAATGTTGCAATGATTTTATTCGAAATTGCCTTGGATATTTTGTACAATGCCAGAAGCTGAGTGATGGGCCCATAGTTTCATAGGTCTTTAAACCTCTTTTTATGTGAATGTGAACATTAGTCTTCCTGGCTATGTGTTACATAAACTTTCACCAAGTTTTTCTAGCATAACATCCTCCCTACTTTTGATCAGATGAAATGCTATTCCACCCGACTACTGTTTTTTTTCATTACAAAGCAATTGTAACACTTTGCAGCTTGTCCATGAAACCTTTCAGTGAAAGATAGGTTGCTCCACTAGGTACCGTGAACATTGGTATGGAAGTAGTGCAGTGCCTTTACACTAATGTCACACATACTGAAGACATTGTTATGCTTATGTTTAACTGCATAACTCATGTTGTCATGTTTACTTTTTTGTGATAACATCTTCAAATATAATTACTGAGCTTTCATGGTGTTAATTGTGAAACTTCTTTCATAAACTTGATAAGTTCTTTGCATATTTATGTTTGCGTATAACAGCTATCACCATCTGGTCCACATTTCCCAGCAGCTGGACCATAAGCCATTCACAGTGAATGACTTTTCAATTTATAAGCTTTTATTTAAAGCATTGCATATTTCGCATACATGCACGTTTCAGTATACACCAGAACACAGCGAGTTCAGTGTGTGCCGCCATAATAGGCAGCACGTCGCGCCACCTGTTGCATGCGCGGCGAAGCAACACCTGGCACTGCCAGGCTAGCAGACGCTCCGCAGTTCAAACGCGAAACCTCCCAGCCCGAGTATGGCTGTAAGCATGTCTCGCGCTTTTCCTCGCCTGGAAATTTGTGCTGTTTTCTTGTGAAACGTTGAGAAGACCTTCCTCGACGGTCCGGAATGTCTACAGCACGTGCATTGCTGACTGCGGAAGCAACTTTATCAGGTACGTACATACTATCGCGATGCAAAGAAACGTGAACGGCGGAAAGCGTGGCTTTCGACTCGGTCGAACTGCGACATGCCTTGACTGTCGCTAAGCAAAACTTGTGCGTTCAGCCGGTGTCACCGTATCGCTAGAATCCCGCTCCGGCTTGCGCTCATGCAGTGCATATGTATATCATTTGCCAGTCATGCCTGGCACTCGGAACCCGCACACGCGGTGCACGCCGTGCGAAAGTGCCAGCCAGCGCAAGATGTAGTGCTACGCCGGCTGAAAGCACAGATTTGCCTAGCGACAGTCAAGGCATGTCGCAGTTCGACCGAGTCGAAAGCCACGCTTTCCGCTGTTCACGTTTCTTTGCATCGCGACAGTACGCCGTTACATTTGTACTAAACGTGCGCAGTGTGCGTGCACGCGTGAGTCCTAATACCTCCTATTATTGGCATGCGGCCTGCGAAAGAGTACGACAATGATTTGGTGCCGCATACTACAGGTATACTGCACGCAAATTACTGCTGTAAAGCGAAATAGCTGGCGTCACGTTTGAATACACGCAGTAAGTGTATTTACTCGTACACTTTTACTGGGCTTGTAGTTTTTCCTGTTGATTGCAATTATCCACTGGCGGCGGAGCTCGTCGTTTTTCGTTGCGGATGGAAATCTGTGCAATCTGAAAACACCGCACCGGCACGACTCCCATGTTGTGTTGTCATTTTCACAGACAGTGCTGAGTGATATCTTCCTCTTGCGCTGATTGTTTTCGCATCCAAAGACAGCGCAGTGGTGCCCAGACGACTTCTTGTAAGCGGGAGCGGCGTGGATAGGCGCTTTCTCGTATTTTAAGGTCCCGGACACGCCGCTTACCATGTAACAGATACACGCCTTGGCAGTTCTATACAAACATGGCGTCTGGGTGCGAGAGTATGCCGCCGGGAGCCTAGGTGCCTGGGTGCGAGATAGGCGTGCTCTGGTCTATATAATACGGAAATTGTCACTACTGGTGCCTTCTGGTGCCCTGACCTTTGAAAAATTGTGTGCTTTTCAAAGTGCTACAAGCACCACCATTGTTTCCTGCCAAAAAAAAGCGTATAGTGCTTTCAGATTGTCTGCGTGAATGACTTTACTGTAGTGCTGTTCAAGCGTACTTGCTAACCAAAAGACTGATGTAGCATTTTCTAAACTCTAAGAACACAAAATAAAGTTCACAAATGATGTGGAGAAAGTCAATATACAAAGCCAGTATAATTGTAAATTGTTCATTTGTGTTCATAAACAACATTTGAACCACAATTCAAAGAATGATTCAAGAATGCTGAAATTGTGATCTAGGATGCATCTATAATGATGCGGTTATTATACATCAGTGATGGCAGCATCAAAAAATAACATTTCAGAAAATATTTTTTGGGCAATTTTTAGCCCCAAGAAAGCAATAGCTCCCCCCTTAAAAAGGTAGTGACACAATATTTTGTATCAGTTTTTGCGTCAGGTGAAAGGCCAAGCCCTCAAATGCCTAGAAATTGTACCGGTAAGCATGAGTGCACCCTGAAAAAATGAATTGCATCATTCCTTAAAGAGCTAGTTTGGGTTCCTACTGAACCCTGACGTCGTGTCACGGTATGGGTTTTTTCATTTTGTGCTTGCACAAGATGTTGCGACATTTTCATGGCCACTCTGCCCTGTTGGTGACTCATAAGTGGTCATTTTGCATGTTTTGGTACATGACGTCATCACAACTAGCCATACTGGTCGTGAAGTCACCAGAACTGATACTGTAGCCTGATGTCAAGCCAATGTTGATGTCAGTAGTTGCACCACTAAAAAGCTGCCTTTAGTGTCAAAATGAAATATCTTAGCATTTCATGAGCCTCGCACTTGCCCAGAGCCGTCTCTTTATATAGATGCATGCAGTCCTTACATGCATTTATGCTGCATTCAAGCGACTTTACCAAGTTGACTTTCGTATTTTAATGATATTGGTCGCCTTTTTCCATAATGGTTGGTAGAGACCACCATGTGCCCAACATATGATTGTCAGAGATCCTCCGCAACATTTGTGAACATAGTAAGAAAATGCTGCCAGTCAGCAGTCAGTCTCCTGTGAACGTGTGAACCATATATTATACCACTGCATGCAGCAGGGATTTTGTTTCAGACAGCTAAGAATCACTTGCTCTCTTGGCAAACTGCATAGACGAAGAGAGGATGCAGTCATTGACCGATTTATAATAATTAGCAGAGGCGGCATTTTTAGCCATTACAAAAGCGCATTTTAGGTACCAAACATAGGCAGGCAAAACACGTTTTAGGCTACGAATGCAGTAAATGTATTCACAATAAATTTTTATAGATGCAAATAATTTCAAAATGTGCGCGACCTGTATCTGACAGGAAAGCAAACAAAAATGTTATTGCTTATGACTGCACAAAGGCGCCAACACGGCCATGCAATTGTCCTTTTTCCCACTCTGTTCACGAAATATGGTCTCTCCTTTTATTCTGTGGCACGGTGAGTCAAGTGTCCACTGTCGAATCAACACACTCCTGGGTCTCTTTCTTTTTGACATGGCTGAAAAGGGCAGCACAGGAGCAGATAGCCAGACGACTGAAAGACCAGAAGAGAGGGATGCCTCGTATTGGCCGGGTCTAATCACGTAGGGTCAATTTCTCCACTGCCAAGAAAACAAAAGGCGCGTGCACATCACATTTTCCTTTCTTTTGATCTTCACTCTCCTTTCCCCTGATGGCTCTCCACGGTTTCGCACTCGTCAACCACTAGCGCCATGTCAGCGCGGCGGCGTATGCTGGCTGGCGCATTCCTCTTCACTGCTGTCAGCTGTTGTTTTCCGGAAGTTGGTTGAACTAGAGAGAGAGAGAGATAGAGAGAGAGAGAGAGAAATAAACTTTACTGAAGTGTCCCTGGGTTGAACCCCCTAGAGTTCCGAATCGTCAATGTTGTCCTATAACATAAATAACTGTCTCAAACTGCACTTGAAAGCGAAATCCGACGCTAAATAGTGTTCATGTAGGCACTGATTTTGAAAATACACATTTATAGGCACTATAAAATCCCTTCTTAACCTCTAATTCATGCTCATATATCAAAGCGGGGCGATAGGAACACAAGGAACAAAATAGGCATTTTCCTAAAATGCAGTCTCTAGTGATTACTTCAGCTTCCTAAAGCTGAGCACCAATCTGTCTTTTTGAGAACAGACGTAGAAGCCGTCCTTCATCTTCTTATATGACACGTACTGTCCCGTTGTGTACAGTTTGCCTAGTCTCTTCACACGGCTCGTGAGCCTTTCCGGAATCACAGCTTTCTCCATAAAGTGCAGTAATCCGGGAAGGACTTCGTTTTTCCAGAATAAAGGATCAAAGAAAATCCTTTCCACATTTATGTGGTTCATCTTATTAGGGTCTGCTGCTTCTGTCCATATGACAAAGTCGCACCACTTGTGCCCTGTTATGGCCATTTGGCCTTGCACTTGATAATGGTAGGCATGGTCTTTCTTAAGTTGCACCTGCCCATCTTTCAGGGTACAACAAAAGTTCTTGTCCTTACAGGCATCATCAGCACTAAGGCCCTTTTTTGAAAAAGGGCACTTGACTTCAAGCAAGCCTTCCTCTCCATCCAAGATAATAATCCGATCTGGAGAGGCAGCCAGAAATGGGTACTGCTTGTGAATGTGCAATCCAGTCTCCTTTACTTGGAATTCCACATCACGACAGCGTAGAAGTGTGGCATACGCTTTGACGGCATCTTCTTCATGCATTCTGCCATACATGATGGCCTCGCTGACGGCCCTATCACTTGGGTACAGCAAAGTTTTCAACAAGCCTTCAGGCTTTTCACAGCGGCACACTCTTTTGAACACCGAGGCAGTGATCCGACCAGTCCTTTCAGAGAACCACAGTTTGTTTGCTGCCTGCCCGATTGTTTTTCTGCATATTTCTTCACGTTCTTGTTCATCTAGAGGCTCAATTGCTTGTAAGTGTGCACTTATGATGACTTGAGCTTCATTGCTCCACAGGTCCACATCATCACTTAAAACCCGATCATTAGGTTTACCTGCACTCTGTGCGACCTTACAGTCAGGGCGCAGGTAGCGTAACACTTGCAGCGAAGGGCAGCAAGCAGAAAGGCTTGCCTTGAGCTCAGAAATTTCATCCTGAGATGGTTGCACATAAGGGCAAGGGTCATACTCACGCTGTTTCTTAATGTGGCCAGGCTTGTTGACAACATGCCTCTGAAAAGAGATGTCGTGAAGTGGCAACCTTGGGGCCGGTTTTTTCACTGCAATACAACAAAAATAAAGACTTCACTGATGCAAGACGTATCTATAATTGTAATCAGTACATTACTGTACTTAAGTTATCCTGTAGTGGAAGCTGTAACCGGGTGATGAATAAGAGCAAATTTTCCCAACGAGTTCTGCTGCATACTCCTTGATTTGTGGACTGTTTTCAAAGTGTGATTCATTTTATGCAATATGCAAAAATAAAGTTGATTCCTTCTGCTGTGACTTCTGAATTACCTGACTAGCACAGCTGAATCAAGCTCCAAACCATTTCTAAACAGCGCTGGAAACGGAGATATGGTGATTTACCTTCTGCAGGAACAATCCATTTGCATGGCACGTCGGTACAGGACTCCAGTTCTTTGGCTGTCTTGTCTGCTACGCTCAGCAGCAGTCCAGCAACATGCTGGCAAGATTGGCTGAGCCTGCAGATAAAAGAAAATGGGTATATATTATATATCTATACACATCAGAAAACTTATTCAATATACAGTTTAGCTAGGGTAAAACAAGTAGTAGACAGGGCAGTGCACACAAATTTACATTGCACCATTGCAAAGACAGCACGACCTTGAGTGGCTAATGGAAAAAAAAATAAGTACACGTATTTTAGTGTCCTGCCGTTATTGTGCCTGCGAAAAACCAATCTTCACTAGCAACGAGATCAATGATGCAACCTTACTGTAAGGGAGTTGCTGTTCATTAATATTTATAAATTAAGAATATGCATTCCTATGGTGGGGTATGCGATTCTAAAGCAGGAGCGTAGGAAGGAAATGTAAAACCGGCGCCACGGTATGTTCGTGTGACAGGATTGCACACGTGAGACACAATCTGTGTTTAAGCATTTATTGAAACATTGCCGTGTCAGTACGCAGCTGTGTTCACGATCCGCCGTTTATTCTATACGACTATGCCGAGGTGGAAGCCAATAGCGCATTACCGGCAAAGTGCACAGCAAACATGCTGCAATATTTCACATGTATATCAAAAGGGCACCTGGCCGACGCGTGGGTTAGACGCAGCAGACGGATTTGGCTTGTGTCCTAATAACGTCGACACATTTATCGCTTTCAGATAGTCTCAGAATGGAAATATTGCTGCACCATAACAGTTTCACTATTGCATACTGAGTCTGCTTCTATTTAAAAAGGAACATGGCGTGAAATTTAGTAACCAGACTCGCTACAAACGAGGCCCTCGTCTCTGATAACTGCTTTTTGGTTGTCCGAAAAATATTTCTTACCCGGCAACACATGTGCAATGCGCTCCAGCGATGTCCCCGCTCGCTTTGTTATACCACGCCGTCACGATGTAGGCGCCTGTCTTCATCGATGGCAAGCAAGCCGCCCGAACAAGGCCAACTTGAGGGTCACTGGTGTTCAGGTTTATCATGAGGTTCTTCACGTAGCCTTCTTCTTTAAATGCCCAACCACGATGAGCCTGACGCACGGTCGCGGTGGTTGAGTTGAGATAACTCCAAACCTGGTCAGTGCCGATCGAACATAGCGAAAAATCCCCAATCCAGCCCGTATCCAAAAAAGAAAACGGGATACAGTCTTCTTCCATCATTTCGACACGACAAAAGATGATAAAACAAACAACGTCAGCCAAATTTCACGCGATCTAACTTCTTTCCACAGGTAGAAACCATACGACGGCGGGAAATGTTTTCCACACACTTACTCTCGCACTCAGCGCCCCGAACGGTTCCTCAGGCGTACGATAGGAGGCGCTCACTATTTTGCAAAATGTCAATTCCGTTTAGGCCGATAGTGTCTGAGAAAGGTGCTTGGCATTGCCTCGCGGCGGGGCATTTGCAAAAAATGTTGAATTCCTTGGAAGTAAAGGATCCTTTTCTGCTCGTAATTCGGAAGGCCTTGCAGAATTCTTGGCAGCTGATAGTAAGAGGAACAGCTGGGGCATCAGCATAGATGTTCAGGATTTATATTACTCTTTGCCGCATGCGCCATTGATGAACTGTGTAAAAGATTGTATCACAGAAGATAATGATGAAGTGACATTTCGCAACACGTGCGGGATGCCCATTGAGTCGTTCCTAGAGTTGTTGCACTTTCATTTAGCGAACACCCACGTGGGTTTCTGCGATAAAACGTACATTCAGGCAAAAGGTGTATGCATTGGGTCCCAGGTTGCCCCGGTCCTAAGCAACATATTCATGGGCAGCATAGACAGGGATCTGGTGAGGTGCCTAGAAGGTGTCGTCTACAAGGTCTACAGATATGTAGACGACTACTTAGTTCTAGGCTGCGATGTTCCCAAGGATGATTTCAGAAGAACAGTATTAGAGGCTTTTAATTCTCACGGAAAAGGGTTAACTTTTACTTCTGAAGTTCCGCTGGAAACTAAGCTCCAATTTCTGGATCTAAAGTTGGAATTTTTGTCTGACCATGTGCGTTGGGCGTTTTCGCCGAGGGTTGGCAAGCCGCTTTTGCATTATGCTTCAAATCATTCTAAGCTAGTTAAGAATGGCATAGTCACCAATTGTTTTCGGTCTGCATTGTCAAGGTCTTGTTCTCACAGATCTCATGATGCGTTTCATGAACAGGTTGCTCGACTGCAGGATGCAGGATACCCTTTGTCGGTGTTGCAAGCTAATGGCAGCAGACTCTTAAGAAAGCTTAAACAGAAAAAAGAACCGTCGTTGAAAAAGGGTAGGCAGACTGAATCTAGCCCCAACTTAGTAATGATTCCTTATGTGCACGGGCTGTCTCACAGAATAAAAAAGGTAGCAGGAAAGTACGAGAACAAGATCGGAGGTGTATGTTCTTTGGTTAATCAGAAATGTGACAAACGGAATAGTGCACGAGAAATATGCGGTATCAAACACAAGCACCGGTTTGTCGAATGTGCCATAAACATAGTATACAATATTCCGTTGTCATGTGGTCATGTGTACATAGGGCAGACTGGTAGATGTATTAACACTAGACTAAGGGAACATATGTCCAGTCTGAAAGGTCGCCCTAGTACACATTTCGCGCTGCATTGTAGCGAGTGCGCATGCGCACCATGTTTCAATAACACTTTCATTGAATCATCATCATCATCATCATCAGCCTGTCTACGCCCACTGCAGGGCAAAGGCCTCTCCCATGTTTCGCCAATCAACCCGGTCCTGTGCTTTCTGCTGCCACGTTATACCTGCAAACTTCTTAATCTCATCTACCCACCTAATTTTCTGTCTCCCCCCTCACGCGTTTGCCATCTCTTGGAATCCAGTCAGTTACCCTTAATGACCAGCGGTTATCCTGCCGACGTGCTACGTGCCCGGCCCATATCCATTTCTTCTTCTTGATTTCAACTATGATATCCTTAACCCCCGTTTGTTCCCTGACCCACTCTGCTTTCTTCCTGTCTCTTAAGGTTACACCTATCATTTTCCTTTCCATCGCTCGCTGCGTCGTCCTCAGTTTAAGTTGAACCCTCTTTGTAAGTCTCCAGGTTTCTGCTCCGTAGGTAAGTACCGGTAAGATGCAGCTGTTATATACCTTCCTCTTGAGGGATAGTGGTAGACTACCATTCATGATTTGATAATGCTTGCCGAATGTGCTCCATCCCATCCTTATTCTTCTAGTTATTTCACTCTCATGGTTCGGCTCCGCGGTTACTACCTGTCCTAAGTAGACGTACTCCTTTACAACTTCCAGTGTCTCGCCACCTATTGCAAAGCGCTGTTCTCTGCCAAGATTATTCCACATTACTTTAGTTTTATGCATATTAATTTTCAGACCTACTTTTCTACTTTCCGTATCCAGTTCAGTAATCATAAGCTGTAATTCGTCTCCCGCGTTACTCATCAATGCAATGTCATCAGCGAATCGCAGGTTACTGAGATACTCTCCATTAACTGTTATCCCTAACTCTTCCCAATCTAGGGCCCTGAAAACCTCCTGTAAACACGCGGTGAATAGCATTGGAGAGATCGTGTCTCCCTGCCGTACGCCCTTCTTTATTGGGATTCTGTCGCTTTCTTTATGGAGGACTATAGTGGCTGTGGATCCGCTGTAGATTTCTTCCATTATGTTTATATACGTTTCGTCGATGCCCTGATTCCGCAGTGCCTGAATGACTGCTGATGTCTCCACCGAATCAAATGCCTTCTCGTAATCTATGAAGGCTATGTATAGGGGTTGGTTGTATTTCATTGAATACAGGCATCAAAATAAAACGTGTAGGCAGATAGCGGAGGCTTATCACATCGAAAAGCACAAAGTTAAGTGTGTTAGTCACCCCTCGGTTGCTCTGCTTGAAAAAGAGTTGTCGCTTGTATCAATACGTTAAGACGTGTGTTCGTGTGATGCAGGGAGTACTTTTCTTGGTTTTCGTTTGTTTAACCTGATTGAGCCGATCATTAGGTAGTTAAATATGTGTGTATTCCGAATAATAAACCAGTTGTTAGATCGCGCCTGTCCTTTTAAGCCTCTTCTTGTCCCTGTGTGCTTGCGCGAGTCAGTGAACGATGAATTTGTTCCAACTAGGCCGAATTGCAGTTTTGCTTCATTTATGTTCGTTATACAGTCACGTCGCTCAATACCAAATTTGGTGTGTATCAAGCTAACGGAACGGCCGCGAGCGCGCCATGAGCGTGGCATGCAAGTCATGTCGCACATGACAAGTCATGATTTCCATATTACCACTTATCATTTATGTTTGTCACACAGTCACGTCACTCAATCCCAAATTTGGTGTATATCAAGCTAACGAAACGGTCGCCAGCGCGCCTGAGAGTGGCATGTAAATCATGCTTTTCATGACAAGTTAGTCATGATTTTCATGATATGACCAGCCATTTATGTTCTTCATACAGTCATGTTATGCCATACCAAATTTGGTATAAATCCCATTAACGATACGGCCACGAGAGCACAAAGTCGTAGGCGGCTAGATAGATAGATAGATAGATAGATAGATAGATAGATAGATAGATAGATAGATAGATAGATAGATAGATAGATAGATAGATAGATACGCTCAAAGTCGCCGAAGTTCGCTAAGAAATGCTTCGCATTGAAAACGGTCACCTCTCGCTAGAATGTTGATGTTGTAATTTCTGCCTCAAATTAGCTGGGCAAGCTTTGTGCGAAAGTTGACCGGCGTATAGCGAGCAGGTTGAAGACAGAGGAAAGTACCTGCCAAGCGGGAGACGTAAATAAGTACATTCCTTGCTGTACGTATGCGGTGTACTTGATCCTGCTTTCATGTGACCCTGTGTATATTGGGCAGATAGGGTGGAGTGTTAATATGGGCCAGTGTGAGCACAATAATTCTCTAAAAGGCCATGCAATCTCGCACCTGTCGCTACATTGCCGCGATTGAATATATGTTGCTCTGTTTAGCGACACCACATCATCACAGGGGGCAAACGCAGCGGGAAAATGTGGAAGCTGCCCACATCAGAGCTCTGTCCGATGCATGCATCGCTCAGGCCTCAATTTCCTTGCTCGACAAAGAGCTCGACTATCTGAGCTTACGCATATACAGTGAAACCTCGGTGATACGAATATCACAGGACTACCAAAAATGTTCTTATCATCCGAAATTCGTATCACCAGAAAGCATGCAAGGTTATCATGCGACAAAAGAAAGCTGGCGTACATTTTCATTAATGTTTTTCGGGGCCGCGGCAACGTCAGGAAGAACTCTGAATGATGAACAGTGATGTTTGTAAATGTCGGAAATTATACCAGCACTCGTAAATATACGGCCCGTGCGCGCGTGACACCATGCATGTGTTTTCGCATGACACCAGAGTACTGCGGCGAAAGTCGATACATCCAAGGCCAGACAGTGTCAGACCCAGGGGGCGTAGGTTATGATTTTGTTGTCGCAGAGGTGTTGGGGATGTTTTTTGGAGATGTACGGCCGTACCCGCACAAGCGCGACCTCAACAGTCGCGCATGTTGACGTTGTGGGGGCCTGACTTCTTCGCCAAGACTGTCCTCGCCTTCTTTCGATCCTCGTCCACCTCTCGTAGAATGTCTGATGCACGAGGCAGGCACGTGTAAACACAGTAAAATGACAGCAGCCTGCGCCGACGCTTCAGAAAAAGAATAGCATGGCGCCAATGCCATCCGTAATCTAAACTCGAAGGCACATGGAGGCACATTGGAGCCTCAAAGATTCGCGCCAACAATCTCGGAGCCCGTGACGCATCTCTGAAATTTACACCGTGATTCTGACGATTTGGCGGTGCGGCGCGCATCCTCCCTCTTGCGTTCCCGCGCTCGCACATGCTTGGCGCGTTTTCCGCGACAGCGTGGACAGCACCTCGTCGCAGCTGGGCGGCAGCGTACTGTCGGCAGTAAAATTTTGCGGGATCTCGAGTGCGTGGCCGAGCAAAGGAAAACTAAAGCCCCTTAATAAAGAACGTACCGACACTCTCCTCCATATCCTCTCTCAACAGGCCGACCCTCCTCCCTCAACAGGCCTAGCCGCCCCCTACATCCGCTCCCAAACGGCCGCGGTGCGAGCGCCGGCCGTATAACCCACATCTCGCCACGTTCCTATCAAGAATGTTATGTCACGCTGATAACACGCGCGATGTTCGTTACCGGGGGGTGTTCGTGACCTTTCCCGGGCGACGGCCAGAGAGGCGGGATAGGAGGACGCGCGGCGCGGCGGCTCGGTTCAAAGAAAGGCGGTACTTTCCAAAAAAATATTCAGGGGCTTTAAGGAAAACTAAAGCCCCTTGATCTTGAGAAAGTAACGACACTCACCTCCGCGCGAGCGTTTCCTCCTCGATTCTCCTCGCCCGCCGGCGGCACGCGGGGCGCGCGGCGCCATTTCTCGCCGGGCCTCCCCGCGGGCGCGCCGCAGAATTCAATCGAGGTGCGTGATTTCGGGCATCTTAGGCGCCACAGTATTTCAGAAAATTTTGAAAAGTCGCAACGAGACGCGTGACCAATCTGCCTCCGTTCCACATTCGTTCGCATTCTCGCGCTTTGCGCATCGTGCAGAGGCCATCTGCGTTGCAGCGCTTAAATTGAAGGACACTGTGTAAATTCAAACTGTGTCCGCGAACGCCTGTGTACATTGAGACGGGGTCGGTCAGAATGGAACGCGATGCGCACGTCGCCCTCCCTGCATGATTGCAAACGCTAGGCACATCGACGCGTCCGCCGCGGTGGTGTAGCGGTTACGGTGCTCGGCTGCTGACCCAAAGGTCGCGGGTTCGATCCCGGCCACGGCGGTCGCATTTCGATGGAGGCGAAATGGTAGAGTCCCGTGAACTGTGCGATGTCAGTGCACGCTAAAGAACACCAGATGGTGAAAATTTCCGGAGCCCTCCACTACGGCGTCTCTCATAATCATCTCGTGGTTTTGGGACGTAAAACCCCAGATATTATTATTATTATTATTATTATTATTATTATTATTATTATAAGGCACATCGACGCTACGCAAGCAGAGCGCGAGCGCTGTAGAGTCCGACACGACCGGCGTCCGTTTGCGCTCCCCGGCGGCCACCTGGCACAGTGCCAGGGCACGCACGCGCGGACGGACGGACGGATGCGCGGACACACTAAAATCCCTTGGACGGACGCGCGCACGGACGGACAGAGTACGGCCTATTTTGAACCTATTGCGCTCTATATAAGCTCTATGTACGGTCGATGTAAGACGTGTTTTGGTCCGACGGGGACCTACGACAACGGTGACAACGGACGTGGGGAGAGCCTAAGAAGCTTCACTCCTAAAAAATAAACGTTGATGAGCAGTTAATAGGAGTTGCAGCGCAAGCACGAGAAGGTGTTGAAGGAAAAGCGTAACGGAAGGCAAGACGAGGAATGGAAAGCAAAGAGGGACAGCGCTCGTGTTGTCCCTCTTGCTTTCCAATATTCCTAGCCTTGCCTTCCGTTAAGCTTTTCCTTCAGCACCTTCGTGCTTGCGCTGCAACTCCTATTAACATGCAATTCAACCAACTCGCCCAAATAGCCGTTCTTCTTCGTTGATACTTCTTCGTTGATACGCAAGAATACTTAAAATGGGGCGTTCGGCGACGTTTTGATACGAGCAATAGGGATAGACGACTTACCTCACAAAGAACACTGTTCTTTGTCGGAACAAAGTTTTTTCGGCCGATGTTGTGCAGCCACTGCTGCTTGCGCAAGCCATCGAGCTTGCCTTGGGGTATCATAAAAAGTGCATAACCGTTTGTACTGTTTTTGTTGCAGCCATAGGCGCAACAGCACGGCATAGCGCCCGCAGAAAGCGCAGAAAACTAAGCGCGCGCTACGTTCTTTACGCGTTTAGTTACGCGTAGTTACGCGTATTTACGCGGAGCCCCGGCGCAAAATGGCGCGAGCGAAAAAGAAAAACACAAGCAAGTGCAAGATCCACGCGTCTCCACGGGCAACCGCGAAGGAGACCAATGACCGTGCAGAAAAAGCGGCGGAGAACGAGAGGACGCCAAAGGGGCGAGGAGGGAGAGAGGAGGTCGGGCGCGCGGCGGCCAGTACAAAGGATGGCGGTACTTTCCCAAGAGATCAAGGGGCTTTAAGGAAAACTAGAGTGCCTCGATGCGCTCGTTCGCCTCCGCTCCGTTCAGGGTGGAGACAAGCGCGTCGTCTGCTACAGCGGTCGCCATTACTGATCCCATCGTCAATGCGCGCACTGCGAGCGCGCGGATTCGCCGCGTTTTGCTCACGAGTAAAGACACCTTGGGCAGGACTTGCCTTCGCAAACGCATAATCATGCACGGATGTTGCTAGTTGTTTGTAGGCACGCATCAGAGCAAGTAATCGAATGTTTCGCGCCTAAAGTTGTTGCAGAACGTAATGACCCTCGCTGCCGGTGCGGCCACTGGGCTGTTGGCTGCGGGTAAGTGGTGCACAGGTGCTTTGGATAACTGAGAGCTGCAGCATCACTATTCACTTTTACACTTTGCGGGTGTATATGTTAGTTTATTTATTTATTTATTTATTTTTACACCGCATACACACACCATTTCCCAACATGCATCAGCAGTGATAAATTTGCTGACGTGAGAACCCTAAGGTTTCAATTACTCGCTGTTTAGCTAAATCTTAAAGCGAACAGAATTCGCGCGCAGGTTCCGAGGCTGCTGTTTTATGTGACCGATTGCCGGATATATTCGTCCTCGTGTCCTCCTATTGAATGCCTATTTAAAATACGGCTGTATTTCCCATTTCGAGAAAATACCAGCGAAAATGCGGTAAGCATCACAATGTCGTTTAGCGATCGCAGCGGAAACGACTCTACTCTGTGATGCTTCAGTTTTTAGGAGCGAAGCTCCTTAGGCTCTCACGATGTCCGTTGTCACCGTCGCACCGAAACACAGCTGTTACATATACCGTACAAAGAGCGTTCATAGCGCGCATATGATTTCAAAATAGACCGTACTCTGTCCATCCGTCCGTGCATATATCCGTCCGTGCATATATCCGTCCGGGCGTCCATCCGTGCATCTGTCCGTCCCCCCGTCCGTCCGTGCGTGCTTCCATCCGTCCGTACGTCCGTGTATCTATCCGTGCGTCCATCCCTCCGTACGTCCGTGGATCCGTCCGTCCGTCCATCTGTGCGTGCGTCTGTCCATATCTGTCCGTCCTTTATACTAGTCGGCGACTTCAACGTAGACAATATGGACCTTAGGACCTAACTTCGCTCCGTCATCAGCATTCACTTCGTGGATCTGCAGCCATTTTTTTTCAGCGCCGCAAATTCCGCGATGAAATTAATGACCGTGTATGGTACCCAAAAAGCGTTCCTTCAGGGAGGTAATTCTGGAAAATTATTCCACCGGATAATGAAAAAAATTTTTTTTCTATTTGTCGTTCTTGTACCACAAGAAAACACAAGTCGGAGTGAATAGTTGCAGTTCATTACAGACGCGACAATATTTATAATCACACGTTAATGCATCAAAAAAAGTCACAGTTTCACCGCGAGGGTGAAGCAGTGAATGCGATAGCAACAAATTCTAATGTTAATCTAAGTGAGGCTGGCAGCTAACTCTTTTGGATCCGATCTCACGAAACTCTACGAAATGCTTGTTTAAGAGCATACGCCCGCTCCAGGGACACTGTTCGTCGCCCGCTGTCAGCTGCTGAGATTGCGAGATAACGCGTCCGCCAGCGATGACCGCGCTCGTAAAACCAAAGGTCGCAGTGGCTGCATGAGGGACACCCCCCTTCCCCCCCCCCCCCCGCGTCTTTCCGCGCTTGTTAAGGACACGCGGGGCGTTTCCTCTCCTTGAGCATTCCGCGGCTCGTCGAACAGGCGGGGGGATCTTATCGCATACGCCTCGGAGCGACGTTGTCGCCCCCCGCTCCCTGTTACCCGCGGGTATTTTTCTTCGTGTCTTTTACTTATATATATATATATATATATATATATACATATACATATACGGGACATGACGGCAAAAATCAGCCGAGAGTGTCCATGTAATTGCTATCGCAATAAAAAAGAAGAAGGAGGAAATGCCCGCGACAGCGAAAGTACGATTTCCAAGCACACCCCGAAAACAACGCCAAATTTATGAGAACGGTTCTCAACGTTCGAGGCACAAACTTGCGGTCAAAACTACACACATAACTTGTAATGGCGTTTCTAGTAATATACACGTCGTTATAAAAAATCATCCCAAAAGTACCCGACGTGCTTGCAATACTCACGCTGCATAGACGAGAGGCACTCGTCGGCTGCCACTTGTCACGCTTTATTATAATTGTCCATAAAAGTATTCTTTTAGGATCCCTTGGGAAAGAAAACATCTTCCATCCATTCCTAGAATTGCTCGTGCACTGTGGCACGCAACATGCAGTCATCTTGCGGGACTCGCGACGAATCAGACGGGCGACAAGGCGGCAGGCGCCGCGTGCACGCCTAAAAAGAGCGCGGCGTGGGGTAAAACATGGCGGACGCGCGAGGCGAGGCGGCGTCGACCCTTTCAAAGAATGACCACACTCTAAGCGGGGGCGCGCGCATCGAGGCACTCTAAGGAAAACTGCATTGCCGCGCCCTCTGCCGCAAGGGCGCCCGATGACGAGACATGCGGAAGTCGAGTTCCAAGCACGTTTTGCGAATGTCTGTCCTTGCTCGCTTATCAGCATGACTCATCGCTCCCTTCCCGATGATGCCGGAGAGGCGCGCTCCTGAGACTGACAGAAAGAGCAGATGCGCCGGGCGATTATTGTCGCCAATTCCTGGCCGGTGCGATGCAAGGAGGTCGCCGGCGCCCTGCGCGCGGAAAACTCGGCTGCGCCTTGCGCCCCCCCCCCCCCCAACCTTATCGGCCCGAAATTCTGCTTATATCTCACTCTTTTGTCAGTGTTCCTGCAGGCATGGCCCACCCACGAACTACCCGTTCATTTCTTGGCTCAAAAACCACAATAGTCCATTCCAGTAAAACGCATTCCCTGCTACCTGCCGGGCTTGACAATTCCGACTTTCGCTTCTCTTATGAGGGTGCCTGCGGAGGTCGTCTTGAATGATCTGGAGCATATTTGAACAACGGCATTGTTCAAGTCCTTTGTCTTGCCGCGTGGCTCAACATAAAGTCGGCCCAGCTTGCCTTCGTCACGCTGATTCTTGTTAAAATTTAGACGAGCCTAGTTAAGCCACGGTAAATGTAGCTTTGGTCCTTGCCATGTTACGCAATGTTAATCTTAGATGAGCCCAGTTGAGCCCGAGTAAGCATAAGTAAAACTAATTAAGCATAGTATCGCCAAAGTAACCCAAGTATAATTAGGTCTAATTAAGGCAGACCCAATTAAGACGATTTATTTCGAGTCGAATCTAAATGATGTTAGTGAAGCCAAATTTAAGGTAATACTAGTCTGCAAGGTCACGTTGCGACGCATTGTCGAAGCTGTGGTTGTACGCCGCAATTTGAAAATTGTACAGTGCTGTTCGCACATGAAGACCAAAAAACGCGAGAAATAGTAGAAGCGGCAGAGATGGCTAAGGATGTTAGGCATTGTATAAGCGTGCCCTCCATTGCTCTGTCAGATAAAGAACTACGTTGTTTGGGAGTATTGCAAGATAGTGCCATGTGATTTATTAACTTTTATTTCTTCTACGGAACTGGTGTGGTGCATTTAGAGAGATGCATCTTATCACTTAGGGGTGGTTTGTGGTCCGGGGTTGCGAAGTTGCGCAGGCGTGGCTCTAACCTTTATATTCATGTGTTTCCTTATTAAAATTCAGTTGGAAGTCAGCGCTTGTGTGTGTCGCACTCTCTTGTCTTTTGTCCCTGAAGTTTGCGCTATTTAGCTGTTCACATGGAGTACCAACTAGCCCAAACACGTACCGTATTAATATCGTAGTTGCCATTGTCTTTCAACTAGACTGAAACAAAATAATCTTGAGTTCAAGCGGTCCCTTTTATATACCTTCTTTACGTTTTACGCTGGAGCGCATTTAGTTAATGTAGGTAGGATGACCATAGTCCATCATACAAGAGTAGCATTTTATTTTACCAAAGCTTTATTATGCCCCGGCCACCCACTATATTCCTGCTTTATTATGTGCACAGCCAGAACTATTATGTTCCAGCCAGAAGCGCCTTTACGCTTCTGGCTGGGATGTGGGGTGACATAAAAAAATGTGGAGAAATAAGCAAGCCCAGGCGCAAAAGATTACTCAAAGGTCGGCAGAACATATGGAGGACCTCGAGAGGTGTTCCTCGAGCGATGGACCGCTGGCAGCATTGCCTGGTCACCAATAGCAATAACCGCTGGACAAATAAAGTTAATTCCACTGAACAATGCTATATACATGAACCCCCTCAAAACATCTTTGGTGCCTGCATTCAAGCGCAAATAAAGGAGGACCAATTGTCTATCATTGGGCTTAGTGCCGCGAAAAGCCGCCCTCGGCGTCCACGATATTCTGTATTCGTCCAGGCAGAGACGCATACAGGTTCCTTATGAGGTCTGGGTCGGCTCTCAGTCGTTCCCACTCTTCTTGCAAAGCAACCCACAGGGTGTCTCTGCTTTGGATTTCCAGAGCACGTCGCGCCAGGCTTCGTTTCATTAAGCCCCATATGTTCTCAATTAAATTTACATCGGCACCCTTCGGCGACCATTCGAGGACGTTGATGCCAAGCCCTTCAAATGTGGCACGGACGCACCTGCAATAACGTGAGAGTGACACATGTTAACCAAATTGTAGAACAATAAAGAATGTTATTATCTAAAGAGGGCAGCGCCAGACATCATCAGAGGAAATAAAATCAAAATTCAGGCCAAGCATTTAAAAATGCATTGCTCAAAGTTTTGCTGCGTGCTCGGCTGCTGAGCTTCAATCCCAGCCGCAGCGGTCGCATTTCGATGGAGGCAAATGCTAGAGACCCATGTACCGTGCAGTATCAGTGCACGTCAAAGAACAGCAGTAGGTCGAAATTTCTGCAGCCCTTCACAACGGCGTGCCTCATAATCATATCGTCGTTTTGACATGCAAAAAAAAAAGAAACACCAGCAATTATTAAAACTCTGGTATTTCGACATGAGCACCTGACGTAGCTAGCGCAGTCGAAAAATGACCACAAATGAATAGAGGCGACACAGTACAGAGTTGCAGTTCCAACGCAGTGCCTGTCTACATTTCTTTTTCTCTGTCATCCTCTCCGTGTTGAGCTACTTAATGACCTCAGCATAATAATCAGGGCAGCAGTTGGTCCATTACTTGGCCGTATGTATAGGGCTTCTGTCGTGCTGGAACACAAATAGGCCGTCAGGGAAGGGTCCGTCCAGTAAGAAGGGAACAAGAACTTGCTCAATAATGTCCACGTAGGCATCGGCAGTCATGGTATTTTCAATCTTGTATAGGGGACCAAGCCCGTCGCGGGTGATTGCTCCCCAAACACTGACCGCACTGCGTCCGCTGGCTGCAACATGTTCAATGTATTCTTCATCATACCTGGAAAAATCGTTTCCGCGTTCGACATAGTAAGTACGGTATAACACTCATTTTCGCTTAAATACTGTTCAAAACCGAATAGGAAATTGAGAAGAAATTCAGCTTCCGTGAAGTTTAAATTAGCCAAATGAATTTTTGAACGTGGTTGAAATTTATTTATTTATTTATTTATCAAATACTGCGGACACGTAGTCCAAGCAGGGAGGGCAATAAAATGGTACAACAGTGAGCATGTTACAGCAGTGAACAAAAATGGTAAAACAGTGAACAAACAAAAAAAAATTAGAAGAATTGAAAGGAAATTAAAACAAAACAAAAACAATACTACAGAAATCTTCTCAATGCGATTTTCTAACACCTACAACAGCAGCTGAATCTGTGAGGTACAGGCCGCAGAGATTTCGTTCTATGCGCTGTGCGATTCCTTGGGCGAAAACCCAGTTACAATGCAACAGTACCCGTTGTACTGTAATGCGAATACCTCAATAAGAATTATTACCTTGCACCGACGATCCTCCATACGCGTTGCTGCTGGTCCCACCGAGTAACAAAAGAAGACTCGTCGGTAAACACGACCAGCGTCCGCTCTTCTTCTCCCCAGGACAGGTGGCTGTGTGCAAACTGAAGTCTATCTTGCCTCTCTCTCTTATTCACAACAGGCCTCTGGCAAGCAGTGCGACTGCGAAGCCCTGCCGCATGCACTCTTCGAGGGCACAGACACCCTTAGTACCAGCTCCTGTCGAATTTCTTCTAGAGTGAGAGTAGGTTCCAGATTTGCAGCTGCCACAATCCACAGATCTTCATCCCGACTGCTGGCACGAGGCCTCCCTCCTCTTGGGGCATCCTCAACGCGCTCCTCATCTCTGTATGCTCGAACGATGCGGTCGTTGCGATGAGGCGTTTATTTTCTGGCATTATAGAGCATGAGTCCACTTCTACGTTTCCTGAGCTCAGAACAGACGGACAGGTGTAAGTGACGAAAGTGAGCTTTTTTAGGTGGAAAATACTGCACAGAAGCGCCCCGAACAAATCTGAAAAGTGTACCGTAACACTACGGGGGCCCCATCAGCGCATTCATTAGCGTTTCCTTTGAAAAGCCTCGAAACCCAATCATGACAGCATGACAGCAACGTCGCAATGGACACAACTGTGGCGGTTTGGGCGTGTTGGTATGACATGATCAATAAATTCTGAGCGCACAAACAGCCGAGGACAAAAAACACGCATGACACACAGGCGCTAACTTTCAACACTTTATTGAAGGCAGGGGGGACAGAATATATATGGGCACACGTGACCTTACAAGACGCCGGCGCAGGAGGCATAATATAAGACATCATCAATGACGTCGCAGGTAACATAATTCTTTGAAAGATAGAGCGATCGACGGCTTAGCCACACATTTATCTCCTAAACTATCTATCTTTCCCGCCTCGATTATTTCCCTCACGAGTTTATTTTTGCTTCTTTTTAGAATGGTGCACTTATTAAACATTGGCAAGCACTTCTTTTCCACACAGAGATCTACATTGCGGTCGGCACTCGAAACATCACGATCATCACAACCAATACACTTTCTGCAGTGAACATCCAAAAACCCTCTGCGATTCTCCCTGACATTTCGACAATGTTCCCTGAGGCGATCGTTTACACACCTCCCGCTTTGTCCTACATAGGTTTTGCCGCAAGAAATAGGCAAGCTGTACACGACCGATACTGCACAATCGGTGATCTTCTCTTTATGCTTCTTCGTGCAACACAAGCACACATTTACGGCCCCGAGCGCGTAAACATGCAGCAGATTCATTTGCGCAGACGTCTGAGAGCAACGGCGTGTCCACAGCAAGTTAGAGGCGCGATATTCATCTCTACGCAGTCGAAAAATTCAGACAAGTATACGGTGTCTCGCCAAATGTGGCCGCAAGCATGATGCATCACTTTCTGGAGCACTGCCTTCTCGCTACACGCTCCACGATAGTAAAATTCGAAGAGCGAACGGTGCGGGAACATGACGCATCAACTTCATTTCTCGCTTTCTTATCAAGGAGAGCAAAAAAGGGACAGGGATGCACCCCCCCCCCCCTCCCAAGCGCACGCTCGACCCCAGCGTGCGCCGAGGCGAGATTACCATGGCAGCGCCCCGACAGTAGCGAGCAGCTGCTCCGCGGCCGGTCGCTGCGGCCTGGGAACTTTTGAGTACCCCTGTACGTTCGCATCAAACGTCGCGGGGTGAAAGTCGGCTCGCAACAACTGTACTCCATTACATTGCCGGCCAATGGGCCTTGACCGGGACCAAAGAAACTTCGTGTCACCCCGAAATTCGTATAAGCTGTGGTCGTATCACCGAGGTTTCACTGTAGTTATCAATTTGCTGCTTTTTCTAACGTTTATTGTAACCGGCCGCTCATGTAAACGTGGTATGCAGCTTTGTTATTTAAGCATGAGTTCTGCGCAATAAATGTTTCAGTTGGCAGTCAGCGCTTGTCCTGTGTAGGTCTTCCTCTTTGTCTCTTTTTTTTTTTTTTTCGCGCTGTTGATTGATTTAGATTCGCGCATACATGAGCTCGCGGAAGATAGAGATTTCAGCTTAAAAGCATTACACAAGAGACGGAGGCCGAGCACTGTATTCCCGCATTGTTATTTGCACGAGCACCGCGTGCCACATAAAATCAATGGTCAATGCACTGTCGCAATATTTATTGAATAATAATTTATTGAGTTAACTGAACGTGCGAACGATTTGCTTTAACACCTGAGATCATTCCAGGTGCCCCAATGATCTCCACAGACACGGCTAAGCCACGCACTGCTAGGCGTGGAAAGCGGTAAAAGACAAGTACCCGCAGAAGCAAACGCCACTGCAGCGGCCATTCTTTCTAGGGCTTCGCATATACTTAAAAAGGTATTCCGCAATAGAGATATAGTAATACATATGTTGGAAGCCTATAATACTGAGACTGAGATACATTAGCAGAAACACCAAAAACCAATTGAATACACATACACAAATACTTGTTTCGGGGGTGCTGATCATCCTCAGAAAGTATCGCATAATAATATATATATAATCATGCACCGCATTGAAACTTGGAAGTCGGGCATGTCACTAGAATCAGTAACAACCTGACTAAGAAAAGGCATACATTTAGTTTCGACGCAAGATATGTTTTGCGGAGAAGGTTGTTTCGTCAATTTCACTGAAGCAACAGCACCTTGTCGAACAGGCTTTCTTCTGTACTCCATCTCGCAACTAGCTTGCAGTACTGCCGAAGCGTAACTGTTTCATTATTAACGAGATGCGAGGGTGTTTAGCCGTGATTCTAGCATGACGCGTTAGAGCGTCATGTTCTAATAGCATAACGTTAGAGCGTTAGAGCCATGCATGTACTTTGTGCACTCTGAACTGCAGCAATTATCTACTGGTAACCGTAATAGCCGCCCTAACCGCGATGATAGCCCACACACGTACAGGCCAGACCGTCAGCTTCCTTCCGAATTCGTGATATTTATTAGCCGTTTACATGGACAACAAAACATAAGTGGCATAATTATGCCGTCGCTTAGTCTGTGATGACAGCTGAAAGTCCATGTGAATGCGACTGAATCTACTAAGCGCGATACGCCGAAGATCCAGTATATTCCGAACGAAGGAATGCGTTTGGTGCGGTCAAATCGAACTCAGTGTAAGCGCGAATATGGACGCTGTTATAAAAACAACCGCGATCCGCACGAACGCCAGCGAACGATTCCTGTACAAGTGGGTAACTGAACATCAAAGAAACGG